>JARVGW010000624.1:15794141-15821900 GCA_031762495.1 Anablepsoides rubrolineatus | reverse complement strand
CATTTCATTTTGTTTGTATTTTTATTTTATTGTACATAAAATTACTTTTTTAAAGAAATGAATAAAGTTATATAACATAACTGCAGGCAAAGATTTTCTGTTAAAACAATAGGAGAGATGAGGACTAATAAGTTTATACTTTATTTTTCTAGACTTTAAATAAGGGGTTCCCAAGCACTGGGGCATGGACCTGTATTGGTCTATGAATCATTAGATACTGGGCCCACACAGATCCTACTGGGTATTTTATTTTTGAAAAATGCAGCACTTCTGTTTGTGCTTCTTTCCTGCACTTGACTAAGTCACAGTTATTACATTTGCATTACATGTGTAATTTTTTATGTTATTTGCTTTACTGTGTTCTGTTTTGATCACACAGGACAAGACTGCTCACTGATGCCAAAAAGAAAAACAGGTGATAATCTAAAAGTAATATTCTATTTGTTTGCCAAAACAGTAACCCAATCCAGGGGCAGTTCTAGGGGCGGGGCCACAGGGGCATTGGCCCCAGCTGAAATCTGATTGGCCCCCTGACGTGCCCCTGTCCTGTGACTCATCTGTCCGTTGCCCAAGAGTGATGATGGCAGGTGCAGTTCCATGTCCAAACACTAGAGGCGCTAATGAGTCAAATTGGAAAGTCCAGCATGAATCAAGAAGTCGTCTTCTCTTCTTGAGATTTAAAAGTCTTTCCACTAACAAACAATGGCTGGATTTTCTTACATGCTGTGTGTTTAAGATTATTTGATCTATGTACAGTAAAAATACATGTAAAACTGGGAGGTTACACATGCAGGATTTTTTAAATTACATTACAAGTGTTTGAACATGTGTGACTGGTTAAATGTATACATCTTACCAAAATTAGAGATTTGTGTACAAAGATGTCAAATAAATACTTGGCCCCTCTAAGAATATTGTGGCCCCTTGATGGCCCCTTTGTCAGAAAAATCCTAGATCCGCCACTGGCCTAACCAGTCTATCATCAACTAAAAATCAGGAAAATGTTCACATTTTAAGTAGAGTATAAGAAAATAATGTCCCACTTTTGTGTTTGCTTTATGGTTTACGAGTCATTTGTTTTAAACTGTAAAAAGGAAAACCCTGTTGTGGCCAAAATGAGAATTTGATTATCCAAAAATGTGCTCATATGACACCACTGAGTTATTTAGTCACGCAGGCTCATTCGCAGAAATGACTGCTCAAAGCTCCAAAGCTCTGCAGACTTAAACACAGATGTTTTAATGATATGAGCTTGTATTTATTTATTTATTTATTTATTTATTTATTTATTTATTTAGAAATAATTACAAATACAGCCCACTTGTTGAAAAGCATCTCCTCAGCAGTGCAGCATTCTGTCTGTCTGTTTGTTGTTTTAAAAGCAGGACCCTCCTGACATCAGCTCAAACATGCTTTTATAAGATGTGGTGCAGCTTCTGCTCCAGTGAGGAAAGTTTACCAGCAGTGTACTCTGACCTGTTGGGCCTGACAGATAACAGGCTCCAATAACACACACACACACGCACGCACACACACGCACATAGAGGCGCAGACACGCGCGACTACCTCAGTTTTAATGAGAACCAGCTGATCTGGGTAGGGGAGCAGCAGCTTGAACCGCAGTCCGGTCGTGTCACACGCAGACCTACCTGTGAGTGTTCCCGCTCCTCCGCACCTCCTTCACCGCCTCCTGCTGCTTCTCTATGCTGCGCAGCGCCGCTGAGCTTCACGACGAGGAAACATGCCGTCAGCATCGCACTGCAGAAACACGCAGCTCGCACGCGCACACTCCGAGCGCAGGTGATCATCTGAGGTAGATCATTTCAGGAGGAAAGCCCCGGATCGGGTGCGGCATCGCGCTGATAGCGAGCCGGGAAGCAGCAGCAGCAGCAGCAGGCAGCGACTTTGGTTCGGAGTCTGCTGGCTGGGAGCGCGCACGGATGAACTGCTTTCTCCGTGCCCGCGCGCGCCCCTTTGGGGTTGTAGAATAATAGGTCCTCCTGGGGCCCACCCCCAGCCTCGGACCTTCTTCAGTCGGATCTGTGAGCTGTCTGCTGCAGTGAGGGTGCTGCTCATCAGCTGGAGGAGGCGCAGTGGTTGTGTGGAGTTAGGTAATGCTCGAATTACATAAGCCTACACTTGGTGGGTGGGTGGTGACAGTGAGAGGAGTGAAAACTGCTGTTCAAATCCTCCTGCAGCAAGTTGTTTTCTTGTTTTTCACTAAAAGACAGAATGGGGAGTATGTTGCTTCTAGGAGAAAAGTGGGCTTTCCTTCATTGGTTTCTGCAAAAATCCATTAGGCTTTTATTGTGTCAAGTCAGCAGAATAAATGGCTATGTAGGCTATTCATTTTATTAGGGGGTATTGTGTATTTTCCAGCCACATAGTTCAATTATATATCTCAATCAATATGTTACCTTCAATTATTAAAATGCTGTATAAATCAAAATTAATTTAACTTTGTATCACAGCCTATCTAAGCACCTTAAAATTGGCCTCTGTCCCTTTAAGAACCTCCTACCATTTCCAACACTCCCACTTCACAAAGTTATTTCAGGGGACGGGTGCGGGCTGCAGGAACTTTGTAGGCGGTGCTTTGTTTGTACCAGCAAATGTTTAGAAAGCTCCACATGGCTACAACAGGAGATTCTAGGTTTTCTCAAACATGAGTCAAAGCAAAACTCTTGGTATGGTTTACATGAAGGAACAAGATTGTAACAAAAAAAAGTGATTTTGCATAATTACCTCCCCAAACCTGTTTTTACACAGGTTTCAATACTCCTTGTGCTGCCATGTTGTGCTTTTTGGAACCAGAGACTGCAAAAAGATGGACAAATTGACTCCATTTACTTCCACTGTCCAAAACTGAAGCAAAGTTTTGCTTTTATGGGGGAACTCCTTTGTTTTTTCTTTTTTTTTAAGCCAGGGCCTTAGAATCTATCACTAGAAATGTGAAGTTCACAAAGAGCCTAACTTTTTTGAACAGCTCTTTAAAGTGAAGAATGACAGCCGAGATGCAGACATTTGAGAGACATTCTATTGTTTTTCCACACCTTAGGTCCTCCTCAGATTTGGTTTTCCACTGAGATGCAGAAGAGCAGGTAAAAGGGAGGAGTTTCCAGTGAGAGTTGGACTCTGCCAAGGTTGCCCTTTGTCACCGATTCTGTTCATAACTTTTATAGACATAATTTCTAGGCGCAGCCAAGGTGTTGAGGGGATCCTTTTTGGTGACCTTAGGATCACATCTCTGCTTTTTGCGGATGATGTGGTTCTATTGGCTTCATCAGATTGTGCAGCCCTCACTGGAGCGGTTCACAGCCGAGGGTGAAGCGGCCGGGATGAGGATCAGAGCCTCCAAATCCGAGACCATGGTCGAAAAGGGTAGGGTGCCTTCTCCGGGTCAGGGAGGAGGTCCTGCAGTGGAGGAGTTTAAGTATGTCAGGGTCTTGTTCATGATGATTGCATGATGATGAGTGGAGCTTATTGAATGAGATAATAATAATTAGGATAAAGCTTAACACTCAAAATGTACTTCAAAACAAAACAAAAGATATGTCTCCTTTCAGAAAACGTGAACCAAAGAGTCCTGACTAAAACCACTTCCTGGACCTAAACATATTGCATCAAAAATAAATAATACAAAACACTAACCTTACTATTCATGAGTTTGCTTTGAACGTAGGCAACAAGGCCTCAAAGAGTTGGAGTGTTTGAACAGTGGATTAACTGAACTTTGCATTTTACTCAGGTGTGTGCAGCTCATTTGTTTGCTTCCCACCCTTCCTAAAGGAATTTTTACAAAAGCACAAAGGTCGTTTGGGCAAACGTCTTTCAGGATATTTGTTTTCCTTCTACATGGTGTCCTCCACATGATCCAGTCCTTAAGGAGATTTTTTAATAGGTGCTTGTGAAAAGCTTATAAACCCAAAACATCTTGCTTGCTGTAAATAACTATTTGTCATTTTTAAGATATTTCCATAATTTAAGCAGTAACAAATGACTTATAAGACCTAAAATTACTTTTTAAAAAAGTAGTTCATGCAAATAATGTTTTATAAATTTCACATGACACAATTAGCCCATCAAAAATATTAGGATATTTCTTTAGGAAGTGCTACAGTTAGCTGCTCCTGGAGTTATTTGTGCTCATAATTAGACCTAAAATGGCGTGCAAATGACCATGCATTACAAAACTGATAGCGATGTAAGTATAAAAATGAATTTGAACAAACCACATTAGCAGAAGTTTAAAAATGGCAGCAAATCACTTTGGTTTTATAGGTTAGCTTGAACTAGCCATTAGCTTCTCAGTTTGGTCAGATTTAGCCTCTATTTCCCAAAACTGAAGGTATTCAAACAGTTATTTACAATAAGTAAAATAGTAATTGTTTTTGTTTAACTTTTCCACAGAACCTCAATACAAAAGAACCTCTGAATAGAAAAGACAAAAGTGGGTCAAATAATTCATAAAATTAGAATAGGTTTGCCAGATATCAAATTCAACTTTGTACCTTTTTTGTTTTGAAATAATAGGAGAATACTAAAATATTTACTCGTGAAGTGTTTTAGAATTAAAGCTATTAAAAAAAACTGATTAGGCAGTTATTACCTTTACACCTCCTACTTTCTGACCAACACTTACCCCCTGTGTTCAGTATACAAACTACAACTCAACCCCCCGGCCTGGAGACAAAAACACCAGAAAAATTCAACCTCTTTTGATTTTTTTTATTATATCAAAATACAAAAATTTGTGAGGAAAATTTTGTATAGGACTAAGCTTTTGAAATGATATGGTGACATGAGTACAACACTGCTTTCATTTTCTCACAGACATGCCATAGATAGAGCATAGATCATGTGCTAGGCCCATGTCTACGTCATGATGAGCCACCAGGAGTGAGCCTGTGCATTTTCCTTATAAAGGCTTGGTGATGGCGACTGTTGCTGTACATCCAGGCCAGTTTGGGTAACAGGCCGAGTGTGTTTTTGCACCATAGTTCATTCGGGTTTCTGCTTACTCAAAAAAAGAAATTAAAAAAGGAAAGAATAAAAAAGAAAAGAAAAAAAAGAAATGAGATCCATGGCAGTTGAGCATGAAGAGTGATTAAGACATGATCTCAGACAATACAGAGTTCACTGGACAGCAGTGGCAAACAAGAGAAAAGTAATACAAATATTATACGTAAGGCTTTGGTACAGCACCATACAGTATGAGTTAATTGCTTACAAAAAGTTAAGTGAAGCATAAATACCTGATGCAGTGACAGAACAGAATGACAAATTTATAAAAAAAAAAAAAAAAAAAAAGAGAAAAAAAACAATTAAAAAAATCAGGTCATCGTTTTAAAAAAGTGGAAAAAAAGGTTTTTGTTTTTGAAGTATTTACATATGAACATCATGAGGACAAAGTATGAAAAAAAGACATGTACAGTACAGAATGTAAACATGAGATGTACAGCACAGAGTTCAGTGGATGAAGGTGAAATGAAAAGTGAGAAATTTTCTTCCGTTCAGCACTACTGGGTTTGCTTGAGTATGAGCATTAGCTAAAACAGTCAACGATGTAGTGCTTATTGTAGCCTACGGTAATTATACATTCTAGTTTCTCAGTGCTGGTACACATGAAAAAAAATAAAATAAAAATAAATAAAAACAGAGAATATTGAAATTACTACATACTTCTAGCTTCCGTCCAATAACAACCAGCTCAGATGGCCATGAATGACTGCTAAATAGGCGTTTTTGTATCGTCTCTACATGCAAGAATAATACAATATGAAATCAAATCTGTTCTAATAATCATCCAACCAGCAACTAGTGATGCACTAAAAGCTGTAAGCGAAAAGAATCGAATAAAAACCCAAAGAAACAGAACTAAAAATGTAGCTAACAGTACGTTCCAAAGCAGCCCTCTTAAACTCTGTACATGTTTCTGTTGAAATTGTGAGGAAAAAGCCCGGAAGACAACATCTATTTGTAAAAACCATGTGTGTGTGTGTGTGTGGGAGGGGAGAGAGGGAGGTGAGCTTTCCCAGTGCTTTCTAACAGGAAAATAAATGCAAATGTGGACCACTCATGGCTGTTCTGTACAGTACTGATCAGATTTTTTTTTTTTTTTTTTTGTTGTTGTTCAAAAAGGTGGTGGGGTGGTGACGTGAGACGGTTTCGTCCCTGCGATAGTGTGCTTGAAAAACAGTGCCGTTAACCAAAGAGATTACAGGAAGAAGTGTGTAGAAAAGACCAAACCTGACCCAATAATGCTCTCAGATTCTCTCCAATGTGTCCTGTGGTGAGTACTAATCTAAATCAGACTATAGTTCTTCCTTTTAGGCTGGGTTAGTATTTTCGATATCATCACAAGTACATTTTAGAGAGGGTACCTTGGAAGCACAGACAGACATTGCAAACACACTATAAAAAACAGGTCATTTTGAGTTAATTGAATGTCACAAGTCTCTAATAATTGAGGTTATATGTCTACTTTCCAGTACGGTCTATCACGGTTGTCACACTGTTAAGATTAGTACAAAGTCTACCGGAGCCAGCTTACCAGCTGGCTAAAAAAGTGGCTTGTGGAAACGGAAAAAAAAAAATTTAGACCTCTATTCTACAGCACCACAAAGTTAAACATAGCACCAAGTCCTAATGTTCAAAAGCATCTATGCCCTAACACACTTTATTTCATCAAACTAATGTAAACACAATTTCCTCCACAGCACGTTTTGTACATGTCTACAGCATGTCCGTTAACTTTTAGGAAAAATTCGTTTTCCGTCTGTTTATTTGCTTTGGACACGTGAAGCGAAGGGATCAGACGTGAATCTACATGTGTGCTCATGAGCGGGCAAAAATACATTATTACTTTTTGTTTGAGAAATATAATAATAAGAGGGCAACACGTTTCTGCTTCTAAAGCTTTCCCCAATGGGCATCCACATACTATACATCAGAGAAAATACTACTCAACTTGTGCAGCCAGCGGGCTATGGCAATAATACACTGTACGGTACTAACATTGAGTTTTCTTTTTTTTCTTCTTCAGATAAAATAATATCTGCTAAAGTATGACAAATTAGGCACCTTAAATGTTTTTAAAACATCCACTTAAAGCCGTACTGTAAGCAAATACTTTGATATATAATCTAATTTCTTTTTACTTGGGATACTTCCCGTTTTTTGTGTTTTTTATTTTTCATACATCCTCAAGAAGGTCTTTCTGTAAAACATGGTTTGATTTATCTTTGCAAATACAATACACGCCATGTACATTACATAACAAATATAGATTATTTCCCCTATATCTTACATGTAACCAATTTGTTAAAGTAGAATATGCACTTTGACGCTCACTTTCAAGCAATCACCACTTCCTTATTGGTCAAATGTTTTAGAGTCATTCATGTGGACAGAGCAAGACCTTTGATTTAGCGCCAAACTTCGGATTTGTTTGTAAAAATGTTGAGATCTGTTGGATGTGTCTGAGTGACTAAACTGGCCTAAGAAAAACAAAATAAAACATGGTTTTAGCGTTGCCATCGAAGCAAAGGGAATTTGGCTCAGAACCTGTGACGGGACTGCATACAGGAATTTAGACCTCTTGTGCCAAACGGGTCATCTCACCAATAACAGCTGCACTACAAGCATTATAATGGGTCATTCAATGCACTGCGACATTGGGACATTCATTTCCTGTACAGCAAAACATACATTCAATATCGGTTAGTGTCTAAAATTAATAAACATACAGCGAAGTAGCTAGCAAGTAATATACATTTGTAAAAGATAAACAGTCAGGGTGGCCGTTTCTTTGAACGTTTTCCGTTGCTCGTTAACAGCTTCACGAAGCAATCACCTTCTCCCCTTACAGCTGCTGTTCAACATCCACACTGCACCACTGGGTTCTTTTTGCATGTACAGTGCTTTTGGCTTCTTGCATTTTCCAACACCCATTTCCTTTTGTTTCTGGTACTTTTTTTTTTGTTACACAGTTGAATCAGTTACAGGAATGTAAAAAAAAAAAAAAAGAACGAAACGTAAAAACTAAATGCAAGAGTAATGCATTCTCTGTGGCATGTTCTTTCATGTGTCCTTGGCAGAGAAAGTAAAAGCACACGTAATATTGGAGTTTCTTACTCTTCTATTGTGACAAATATGAAAAAGGCAAAGGAAAAAGGCAGTTTATGTCAGAAAAATCAACAAAGGCAAAAAAAGGCACATTGAGATGTGCCCCCGTCCCCCCCCACATTTTACAAATAATTCCTTAAGAATGAAATACATACGTACAGACACTTCACAATTTTGTCACGCTGCCCTTTAGTCCAGCCTCTGTAAAAGCATAAAAGTCCAAAATCTGTTGGAGATCTCACGAAGGCTATGAGCGCGGTGTTAATGCTGCGCCGCAGAACCCCACTGAGCCGTCGAAGCACTGACGTTAAGACACTCTCCTCTAATGGTTGGCATCGAATCACGAACCAAACTAATAAGCCAGCTATTATCAATTAAACAAAAGCTTCCAAATAAGATTACGTTTAGGCCATATTATCCGTCTGAATGAGTAGTGAGCATTATAAACCTTTTTATTCATACCTTTCATGTGTAAAAAGGTCAAGTGCGTACAGTATACCACAAGAATTACAGCAACTCTGCGTTTAATCTGAGGTATATTTTGTGGTAAGAACCCTGTGTTTTTAAATACTGACACTATTTGTATTGTAGGAAAGGTAGACTCATGTCCCTGTAGAAGGACGCACCAGGCTTAACAGTACACTGAAAAACCTAAAGATATGAACCCCTCAATGATAAGTGAGTGAAAAATCTTTAACGTGTTGTGACATACTCAACCAACACATTTTATTACTGTAAGAGGAAGCTTATTTCCCTTGTTTTTACTATTTATGTACATTATATATTTTCAGAGCATTTTTCAAGTGAAAATTTCCCCCAGGAAAAAGGAAAAAAAATAAAATAGAATAAGCAAAAAGCCATTGTTCTTGTCTTCAGATAAGATTTCCAGCCCCGGAGGATTCAGCACGATGTTTCCTGCTCCATAAATATAAATCAAATTTTTAGAGCTTATAAGAAACATATTTGTTACTGTAGTGGAGCAGGGAGGGCTGAGGTGTTTTCCTTTGTGTTTTTGTTTTTTTTATTCCAGGAAGGGGCCTGTTTAGTCGAGTCCAATGGCTTGATGGGCAGGCAGGTCAGCGTAGAGTTCCATAATTAGGGCCCTCAGAGTCTGCACTGGCCAGAATGCCTGTCTGGTCCTCCTCAGACTGCCTGCGATGCAGGAAGGAGGTCAAATAGCGGTAAGGGTTCTTTTTGTTTTGCTTTTTACTCTTTCTATGGAGGTCGAGCTCTTCTCCCTCTTGGGGTGTCTGGGATTGCTGCTGGGTCTGAGAGGGAGACGCATCTACAAGACAGGAGAGGGGCATGTGTTAAAATAAACATCAAGCTTTTAAATCCTTTTTCACATTTAAACCATTCATTTGGGCTTTTTGTCTCATTTCCTCCTCATCACAATGCCACAAGCCCCTCTTTCATCCCCTTTCTGAGGCATGTTTCAGATCAACTCGTTTTGACGCTGTTTCTTTAACCTCTCAAGCCCCACCTGTTCTCTTTGCAGATGTCGTGTTGTTATTGTTGTTGGCAGCCGCTCCCTTTGCTTTAGTTATACAGTGATGCAGCAGTGCTGGTAAGCTCTCAGACCCGGCAGTATCACTAGACGCACCTAGAGGTTCCCTGGGAGGACGAGAGACAGCACAGACACGCACATTGTTCGGTGTTAATCCGGCGGGTCGTGCTCGGTCACGTCTCAGAGAAAAAGACAAAACGGCGCTTTCATCACTATTTCCAGTAGCTGCTATATGATTTTGATGAGCTGTTGAGCATCTACCACGAGCTGCTTGACTAAGATGATGAAATTTCACTTTCTATTTGCTTTGATGGATGAGAACATTTTACAAAGAGAGAGAAAGAATGAGGAAGAAACAGAGAAAGAGTAGCTGGCAGAAGGTGTCAGTGGAATTGGTGGAACTGTTATTGCTCTTAAACAGTCACTACATTAAAGACCAAGCTCAACATTTAGATGCAAAACAAATTATAAAATCCCATTTTCTAAATATTTACTAAATGCTAGTTATATTGGCTATAATATTATATCATTAGTTTTTGCACTAAAAGCAGTAAGAGCCACAGGTTTAGACAGTAACTGCGCTTACTGCACTCAGGTTTAATCTTTAAATAGTGACTGCTTTAGAAATGCTGGCAATATTGATCTTTTCGCTGTATAAAACTCATAAAATGAAAATAATTTCTGGTTTTACAAAATGATCATAAGGATGAGGATTAATTGCAAATTTGCTTGAAATTCTCCAATACGACAAGGACTGATGTGCAGTGCATTGGGGGTTGGCAGCCTTTGACACATGCGCCCGCATAATTACACCAACAACTAAATCACATTATTGATAAGAACTTTACTAACGTGCTGACACCAGAGCCTTCATGACAAATGCATCATAATGAGCAATTTAAGCCCGACTTTTATGATCTAGATTAATAAAAATGTTTTTTTTTCTTTCAGAATGTGGTTTGTTTATGTCAGCAGTTATATTGATTATATGAAAGACTTCTCCAGAAAATGACATAAATCATAAAAATCAATCACTTTACATTGTAATGGATCTCATCACACTACATGTGTTTTATCCCTACACTAAATGCTTAAATTAAACTTAATTATTATTTTGTTTTCTTGCCCATAAAATGAAATAAACTGAAAATATTCATATAAATTATACATAATCTTACAATTTCACTGAGATGTAAAATGGCAACAACTTATCCATTATTATGGGGCCTAATGTATTGTATGTATGAAACTTGCTTTCTTTGTGGGCAGAAATAATTTTTATTTTGCAGATGAGTGAACTGCATATTTCCAACATTTTGATACAAGTTGTGTTTCACAATTTTCTGGGGCAAGATTTCAATCCTGATGGTTGTGATTTTTTCATGTCATTTTGAACCATTATATCAGGGCTATTCAATTGGCGGCCCACGGGCCACATCTGGACCGTGAGCGACCAAAGTTCGGCCCTCCAATTGGTTCATTCATCTCTTAAGCCCAAACCCCTGGTTTTCTACTTTGATTACTCTAAGTTCTTTTAGTTTGACATAGACATGTTTGGTATCTACGGAAATATCAGAATCATGGCTTTAAGCTGGTAAAAATCATTGCAATGAACACCCAAGAAATTACAAGCAGTTGAAGATAAAACTATAAAAGTGAAAATAAAATTGGTAAAAAAATTAATTCAGTCAGAGATGTTAAAATATTTTTTGTGGTAAATAAGAGGCATAATGTGTTATTTTTGTTTTTGTTGTTTTATTATCACTACTTTTATTACATAGGGTTCTGTATGTTGGATTGATGGTTAAATACAACAAAATATATTTCAAAGGTAACAGATCTTTGTAGTTTGTAACACTTAATTTGATTACATAATGACTTTAATTGCTGGATGTTCGGCCCCTGAGCTGTTGGCCCTCATTAACTGTGGCCCCCGAAGCAATTTAGTTGAATAGCCCGGCATTATATGTCTCCACAATAAAATATTTTTAGTTTTTTTTTCCACATATCTTCGTAAAAGCAGGCTTGATGTTTTTAATAATTTAAAAAATTGTGTTCCAAGAAAAACGGTGGGGATATGTGAATTCGTGAAAAATATGTGTTTACGATTAAATCTCATGATGTTATCCTCCTCATTTCTTTAGCCTTAAAAATGTATAAAATGTTTTTTTCTAATACTAGATTATTATTATTATTTACCGTTATTTAACCAGGCAAGTCCCATTGAGATCTCAGATCTCATTTTCAAGGGAGTCCTGGGCCTGAAGGCAACCTATTGTACATGTTTTTAGGGGTGGGGGAAACCGGAGTACTAGATTTGGTTTGAAAAAAAAAACACTAAATAAGACAATTGTGTTAAAGTAAACTATTACTTGTACTCACCAAATTTACCATTAAAATAATATAATGAGAGTAAATCAGATTTATGCACTCTAAATTGTACTTTTTGTGTTACTTTGTCTAAAAACTGTAAATCCTTCACAGATAAAAAAAAAAATACACTTTTATATCTATATTTGTTTTAAATGAGGTCACCACTGTCTAATTTTAGCAAATGTTTCGAAGCAATTGGAAAAGAATGCCAAACCCTTCAAAAGTGTCAGTCAGCATTTCTCTGACTGTTCACTGATTGGTCAAATGAAAATTTGTTGCTTTACACATAAGAAAAAAATGAACAGGAAGCCAAAGAACTATTTTCATTTCATGAGGGATACATGCCAAGTTGAATGAAAAGTAATTAATGTCTAATCAGAACAAAATAAAGATCATATCAAAAACCTTCCCGGTCTGTTCCACAGGCAGCTTTACCTCTGCTGTCCGTTTCAAACAGAAAAAACATTAATATAAGTAGCTTCATAAACACTGTATTCAGCTTCAACGTTGACTCAATCATCTGATCAAGTCAAGTCATGGCGAAAAAAAAAAAAAGTACTGTATGAAAAGAACACAAAGCTTTAGAGACTTTGTCCATCATTTGTCACTGTGGAGAGAGACTGACAGCCATTAGCAGAGAGAGGAGGGGAGAGGCAACATGGAGAATTGCAACAATCCCGGATAGAAAGAAAAATCAGACATTTCTTATGTTATGTGGGCAAACGCCCCAGTGTGTTAAAAAAATCTTTCCAGATACATAAACACTATACAGCACAGTTTGATAAACATGAACACTGCGTACAGAGGCTTCACCATGCTGACGGGAGGAGATGGCAGGAAGAGGAAATGGTCGTTAAAGAACAAGTCACATGACAGGAAGAAGAAATGGCCAATAGAAAACGGTCACATGACAAGAAAAAAAAAGCACTAAAGACAACAGATGTGACAAAGAATTTAGTTTGAAAATTGTTGTTATTTGTTTGGTCAAAGAGAGAAGTTTAGAGAATGCATGCATGGCATTTTGCACATGGAACAAAGCTTTAAAGGGGAATACTTGAGTCTGTCTTTCAAGCGCATCCTCTGTTGATTCAAGGCTTGTTTTATTTTTTTTCTTTGGAGGAATTAAAGTCCATATTTAAGCAATAAAAATTCAAAAATCAAACACCAACGCTTCTCCTCAAGCTTGCTCAGAAGCTTCATTACCGTAGGCCACGCCATAGCAGGCGCAGCTCCGATAAATATATCCTGCAGTCATTACTTCCATTACTTCGCTTGAATCCAACACAGAGGAACAACCCAAAGCGATTCCCCTTTAAAGGAGAGAGTGATTAGAGCCCTCCCCCTGCTGACCCCTCCCCTCTCAGACATGGGTCCGACCCTTACCTATTGTGGCGTAGGGGACCGGGTCACAACAACGCTGCCCAGATAGCTGAGATCAATCAAAAACAAATCAGGTAAGACCCTTACCCTCTACAAAGCAGCAGCCCTATAAGCTACTTTTCCTCAAAGGCCGGTGAGAGTGCAGCAGAAAGTCTCGGCCTTTAGCTCGTAGCTTTAGCTTCCATGTGATCGAAGCATCTACAGCTGTGAGGTGGGTGTGAGGGGCTCAGTTTGATCAGTTAAAAAAACTCTGAGATTTAAATGTGAACCTGCCTCATTTCATGTAGGTTTAAAACCATAAAGTTGCTCGTGTTGTGTTTAGAGTTTACATAAGGCTTCCATGTGCGTGTAGTTGTGGGAGGAAAAAAAACATCTGTTAAAACGGATTTATGGTCATAAAAACAGCTTTCTTGTTGCATAATCTCTGTAAAAGTTATATATAATACTGCAGTGTATAAAAGCAAATAACATGACAAGACTAAAACAATTGTTAAGAAAAAAAATATTTTGAGTTATTCTCCAGGATATGGTGGCACCTGCAGAAATGTTTTAAAGGGGTGGCACCAAAACTAGAGCAGAAATTTAGGAGATATTTTACTTTATTTAGTTAATTATTGGCCATTTTTTCGGGGTGGCCTAAAATGTTCTTAAAATAAGTTCAGACTAAAAAAAAAAGACTTAAAAAATTATATTGTGCCGTTTTATTTCAAACAAAGTCTTCACTTGGACAAAAATGTTTATTAAATTTGTTCTGCAGGCCCAGATGTTTTCTACAAATGCAATATTGTTCTTTGAAAAAATTTAAAAGGCAAATTAAATGTCCTGGTTAGAGAAGATAAAAGCCAGACATTCAGACTGTAATAGTACTAAATCCTAAAACGTCTCATTCAGGTTTGCTATTTTGTTGCTAATTTATCATTTTGAATTTATTTAAAGTTTGCCAATAACTAATTAAAAATAATCAATTTTAAAAGTGTTGAACACAAAAACTTTAAAACAACAAACTAGATGTTTTAACATTGAAGCTTTAAAATGTGAAATGTTTGTTTAAAAAATGTATTTGCATATTTTGGAAGTTTATTGTGCAAATAAAAATAAATCACTAAAAAGTTACAAACAAATTGAACACATATTAAGTTTTCAAAGTTAGAGTTGAGTCCTTTTTTATAATGGAACACATCGTGTGCTAAATGCAATTACATGCCTTCTGCATATTACAGTAAATATGCATCCCTATCATTTCTAAATGAAAACACCAAGGTAAAAGTGTGGATAAATACTGAAAGAAATGTCAAACAAAAACAGATGAGAAGACAAGTCTCCTCTGTGTCTAATCTCTACTGGAATGGATCACCTACCCTGAGGCTGATATCTGGAGCTGAGAGGGCTCTGAGGGTAGCATCTCCTCCTCTGTCCTTCTCTGGGATGGCCTCTGCCCGAAAACATCTCTGCCCTCTGGAGGGGGAGAGGGGGACTGGGAGGGGTAACTGGCTGCGGTGGAGGCATAGGACATATGGTAACTGGGGCTGGGCTGCTTGGCGCCCTGGCTCTGAGTGGGAGAGGTGGTCAGGGAGGACCTCCGGGAAAAACTGACTGTGGCCGAGGGCTGCAGGGCGAGCTCGGGCATCTCCAGAGACCGAGAGGTGCGGAGGATGCTGGGGCGTGGAGGGGGCCGCACTAGAATATCCGGGGAACCTGGCTGGGTGCTAAGGGGGCTTTGGGAGAGTGGAGAAAGGCGGGAGGGCTGAAGTACTAATGGGGGTAGGCTGGGGTCTGCCCGGCGCCCTGCCCTCGGGCTGAGCCAGGACTGAGGGCTACTACTGGGGGCTGTGCTTGGGCTCCCTGCACGGGCTGCCGGGTCAGGGTAAGGCAACACTGGTACACCCACACCGTGGGCCGTGTGTCTGAGCTGGCCGAGACTCTGGGCCTGTTGCATAGCTAAACGCCTAACCGGAGGCCCTAGGGGCCTGTCTCTGCCTGGTGGAGCCACAGGGACCTCCAGCTGCAGGAGTCCAGGGCTCGTCGGATCCTTTAGGGGAGGAAGGTGCAGGCGACTAGGGGGAATCGAGTGAGGAAGGTAAGGGGGTGGATCAGGGAGGTCCCGGGGGTGATGTAGCGGATGGTGTGGTGGGTATATGAACCGTGGGCCCTCTAGACCCAGAAAAGGTAACTCATGAGGCTGCCAGCTTTCAGGTGAGCGAGGAGGAGGGCTGTGAGTGTGAGACAGAGAATGGCCAGAGGCAGTGTACTGATGGTGCTCCATCTCTCCACTCTCCTCAGGGATGGAGGGGTAACCAAAGGGCCCCTCTGCGGTGCCTGGAGGTGAGGACAAAGCGGAGCTACGTGGGCTGATGTCAGGCATGTAGAATGGTGGTGGGATCCCTGATTCAACACGACTGCCTAGATATCCATAAAACGGGCCCTGGGGGAAGCCCCTGTAGCGGGAGGCTGGGGCCTGCCCTGAGGCGTGAAGTGCACTGCCCTCTGCAAAGCTCATACCTTCCATGGGCCTGTGAAGGCGGGGGCTGTAGGTGGGGGGCTGCGTTGACTCCAGGCTGGAGGACGTTGGGGAGAGCTGAGGCCTCAGCGTGGGCATGATGGGTGGCAGAGGCCCAGGGTCAAAATCGTTCTCCTCGTCCGACTGCCGGAACTCAGGGTACAAGTCAGACTCCTCGGCAAAGGGGAAGCCCTGGATTCGGCGAGGAGGTGGGCTGGTCTCCATGACAAAGCGGCCATCGGGGCCTCGGCTTATCAGCTCAATAGGCGTGGTGACCTCTGCCTCGTGTTTGGACACACTGTATTTCTTGCTGGCTATGGCACGCTTGGTTTTCTTGTAGAAGGAGAGCTCTTTGTCCTTTTCTTTCAGAGGGCTGGGCAGCTTTCTGACGTAGAGGCCTGGACCGTGGGAACCCTCTGATGAAAGAGAGCGGGGTCGAGATGGAGGGGAGCTCTCTGGACTTATCTTCCCTGATGATAACCTAAAAAAAATGTAGACACAAGGTGCTGAAAAAGCGTGGGTTGAGTATTTTTAGGAAAAGAATTTTGATGCAGTAAACCAGTTGACATGATTTAAAAAAAATGACACAATATAAAGCCAAAGCACTCATTCAAAGCAGCCAGAGTAGACTACAAAATGAAAATGACCAGTTTATGGCAATATTAGCAGCACACTGATAGGGTTTTAGCTAATGAACCAAATGTGATGGGATGGGAGTAGAACCAATAACGCAACCATGACAACTGTACCACAGATCGATTGAATCTGCGTCTTCTTGAGCAGACGTGAGACCAGTTTTCATATGCTGCACCAAATGGGTATGTGAGAGAAGCAGATGACGTCTAACCAGGCCTCATTTTCCCACACCAGGAGCAGCATACTCAACACTTACTGCACTGAATCATTGACTATTTCTTTATATTGCATGCAAAACCTAGCTTCAAAATTCATTTCCAATAACCCTATAGGCTTCATCTGACTGCACATATAGGAGTGACATATTTATAAAACAATGTATGCATATTTTAATTACAGCAAGCTTTTTTGCATGCTTCCATTCCGTATCAGAACAGAGGAGATTTATGTTCTTTATTTTCCTTCTCAACTTGTTTCTGTGAGCTCAGGTTTCTGTATATATTTCATTTCCCAGATTTTGTCCCTTCATTTAAAAAAAAAGACTTTCTTAAAACATGAAACACAGATCATCTCTGCCAGAGGAGCATCACCCATCTCTCTTCCTATATTGAGTTTGAAGGTTTCGTTCACTGTTTTGAAACAAAAGATTGTAAGAAAGCTAACAGAGTTTGTCCACCTAATAAACAGCCTTCTGCAGGTTTGCTGTAATGTAGTTAATTAAGTAGATTGTCAGGTTCTCAATGTTACGTTACAAGGAGCAGAATGACAAATGACTCTTTTCAATAAACATGTTTACTTCACAACTATGACTACATTGAGCTGCTGTTTGTTCTACAATTTTGTTTAGTTTGTCCATATTTGATGATAAGATCAGTTAAACAAAATCAAGTATTTCTTATGCCTTTTGCAAATCAAGCTGACATAACTTTTCACGAGTACGGTTATGATTCGGGGCTATAAACGTTTGAGAAAAAAGTCTTGAGCAGCAGACATCAGCGTGAACTTCCCAACAAGACAATCGTGAACAAAATAACAGCGAAATAACAACCAAACTTATCCTCAACAAAGTGTTTTAAAATTGCTTTTGTCACATTATTTCAAGGCAGAATCAGACCTGTTCTTCTAATAAAATTCCCCCCCTGCAAAAAAAAAATAAATAAAATTGATGGTGGGAATGAAAGAATTTTCAGGTTGATTATAAATCGTAATAATTGTATGTACACAGTTCCGGACTGTACATGCAATATGGCGAATGCAGGTTTCTCCCTGAATGTGAAAGTTGGTGCATGCAAATATTCCAGGAAAAGTTACCACTACAACTACAGGTAATCATTGGCAACTGAGAGCTTCTATGCAATGCAATTAACCATGCAGCCAAGCCAGTGCGGCGCAGCACACGCTGTACTTTGGTGCAGGCAGGCACTCACAAGGGGCTGGCCAGTGGGGGCAAGAAACTGCTCCTGGCAGGCTCGTCCCAGCAGGGCTCTACCCCTGGCAAGGGGGTGAGAGGAGGCCTGCGATGGGAGACAAATGACACGGGCCTGGTTCATCTCTAACTATGCTCTTTGGAAGGACAAATTCTAAACTTCCTAACTTGCCTTTATCATTTCATTAAAATATAGAAACATGATGTGACACTAATGGTTTTTATGTATATAAAGTCATGAACACTTCAATCTGGAATGAGATTTACACAGATTATTAGAGAAATGAGTGTCTTTTGAGATTGGAATGCGGTCGTACACACGGTCTACAAATTAACAGAGAAACACACACCGAACTCATACTGTACAACACTGACAATCATGCAGAAAGCAGACAGCGTTTCAAGGTTAAAGAATACAGATGCATCAACAATCAATACACACACAGCGGCTCTGTGCATTAAATGCTGACTTTGCTGCTTCAAACTCGGCTAAAATTTGCCCACGATCTGCAAGAGACAGCTTTCTGCACATGTTCTTCAACACCATGCAAGAGAACCCGATCATTCTTGTATTTATTGGGTTTTTATTCGGTCGACTCTGCTGTTCATTTAAATCAAAGACACTGGATGCCCTGTGACAGCATTCTTGATTAAAAAAAATAAAATAAAAGTTTTTTTAAAAGGTGTATGAGAAGATGAACAGTAGTAGCCACCTCTGGCAGACTGCAGGGGCTCTGAGGTGTCTTTACTTACGGCGACTCAATGCTTTTCCTGAAGTGTGTCACCGACAAGGGAGGATCTGAGAGGACAAACACATTTAAATTGAGGTTTTGATTTTGCTTATCAGCACAAATTGAAGCCATGGCACTTAAAGCTTATAAAGGAACGGGCTTCAATGTCATAAAAGAAGAAAAACACCCGAACAGCTGCCGACACGTCTGTTTGTTCTTGACCTGTCGACATATGTTACTCATCAACTGCTGGAATGAACTGTCAGGAAAAGAAAAAAGGCCAACCTGGTTTACGCTTGAGTTTTCGACGGTGTTGCTTATTAACAAAACAAGCTGCTAGAGTGCTGAACAGTACTGCCGCTGCCAGAAAACAGATAGTTGCCACAACACCTGCCACCACCGGCCGCGCCAGCCCCTCTTCAGGCAACTCCGCAGCAGGGAAGGGATCTGCCGAGACAACAAACACAAACCAACAACCACCACAAAGCTACAAACATGCAGAAAGACTGCTGCTTTAAAGGGTTGAGCTTTTCTTTGTAAATACACCCACCTGTGCTGGACACGCCCACTACATTGCTGCTCTCACTGATCAGATCATCCATGACCGCCATCACTCGAAACTCATACCAGGACTCCTGCCAACAAATACAGGAATTTATGTTGCTTAGTCTTCGAAGTATTTGTGATTCTGTTGTTGCACTTGGACAATAAACAGTTTTAATAGAAAGTTCATGACTTTTATTAAACGTAACAGCAACAAAATGATTTTAATAGTTTTTTATTCTTTGTTTTGCAATACATCTAGAAGTCCAACTTTTATTTTTAATGCTTGTTTACAAGATAAAATGTGTAGTTACCGTACTTTTCTTAGTTTGACTAAATTATAAGTTTTTGTTTCTAAAATAAACCCAAACCCAATTTTATGATACGCAGAAAACTAAAATCAGATCATTTTACACTTGACTAACTAGGCTAACTTGTGATTTGCATTCAGAAACCCGAGTTGTTTTACCTTTGTCTTGATTTGTTTGACCCTGAACACACGATAGCTCAATTGTTTTTTTCCTATAGTCTGTGAATGCACCACAGCTTTTTAAATATTATTTGGTCCATAGAAGAGATGTAATGCGTTTTTTTATGTTGCTTTTTATTTACAATAATACACTTGCCAATAACAGGGAGGATTTTATTTGTGGATTTTCCAACGAGAAAAACCTGTTTAAACATTTTAAACCCTGTCAAATACCAAAAAGTATGAAAAAGGTGTAGAGTTCTTAAAAAGAAATCGAAATCTTCCAAAATTAGAGTCGGTTTTGACGCCTGCAATCAGTCCACCCCTATAATGTCTTCTTGCTTTGCCACAAACTCTGCTGCAAGTTAGGTTTTAAAGGAATTCACTCATTAAATGCTAAACAGACCAGGGATGTTTATTTATCTGACTGACCTGAACCAGGTCTCTGGCTATGAGCTCGGTTTCGGTGGACGGGATCAGGTCATCCAGAACCTCCCACCTCTCCCCAAGGCGGAACTCCATGATGTATCGGTCGATGGGGGAGGAGTGGTTGGCCGGAGGGAGCCAGGTGAGGAGGACACCGTGTTGCGTGCGATTGGCTGTGAGGCATCGTGGTGGAGTAAGAAGCACCAGTGGTTCTGCGGTACCCAGGGGAGAGCCTGAAATTCACAGTCACTTCTAATTATTTAGCAATTACCGCATGATCTGTCATGAAATTTGGAATTATCTGGCACATTTTACGCAACATAGTTAAATCACTAATTTGTTGCTAAGATATTTAGATAATTATACTGAGAACACATCTTTTTCAAAGAGTACACATAACATGTGTGACTCTTAAAATCCAATATAGATCATCACACAGTGACAATACTAATCACTGGCCTCTGGTTTAAGAAGCAAAAACTCTTGAGCACATTAGGTATGTTACACTCGTTACCTTGTAACACTGTCTCGTTGTGTGAAAGGTAAGAGAACAGGTGAGGAGTCAGCTAAAGTAAGGTGCCTGAGCCTCTCTGAGCTGCTCTAAAACTGCAGGTTTTGTAGGGTGTTAGTCTGCAGAGAGCTGTAGAGTCCTGGGTATTCAAGGCTCACTGAGGAGCTTCAGGAGCAAAGGCTCAACCCAACAAGAGATCTACAGCTGAAAGCATGCCTGTTGGTTATAAAAAGAAAAAGTTAACAGAACTAGTGTCTATCGGCGACATGGAATGAACTATGTAATCCATCTGCGTGGATCACTTGAGCATCAAACCTGGATCAGTGGGAGCAGGTGATGAATGGTTTTTTTAGCTGTTAAATCCTTCTGATGAACCCTAACCTAACCTGATGAAACAGGTTGAGCCGGAGGTAAAAAGTCAAGCTAGCAGAGGCAATGTGATGCTCAGAAAGTGTTTCTGTTAGAAAACCTGCCATCAATCAAATACTTTGAACAGCTTCTTGAGTTCTGTTGGAAGCACCATATACCCCCTTTACTGTATTTATTCAGGCTAGTGTCTGTATTTTACACCCAACAATAATCCCTGCGACGCTGGGATTATTGTTCAGATCCAGGACTCGACTCAGCCTCCAACTACTCTGGATTGCAGTCCACCCAAGGATCCGTGGGATGAACAAGGAAAACAGGTCCAACCCTTAAGAACCACACCTCTGATTTTACAAGATTTAAAGGCTCTGCTGTTAATGAATTCACATGAAATACCTTCAGAACTTCAGCAGAGTTCATGCTTCAACATGTCAGAACTGTTGTGAATGTGCATGGAAACCAACACAAAATCAGGCATGAACCTATAGCGTTAGGGCTGATTGGTGCACAGAAAATGATGTCTGTTTAACATCTGAGCTGTTTTACTACAAGCAGCTCTGCTGATTAATTTGTTACATTTAATCTGTGTTGAGTTATTCATGTTAAGGAAATCCATGAATATCCATAAACTGTGAAGTAAAGAAAACCATTATGAAAACTGCATTTGCTGGTGTTTGTTAAGCTTGTTGCTTTAAAAGCAGATTAGTTACCGGGATGAGATGACAAAGATTAAACAAACATTTTCTGTTTTTTTTACATTTTTGCAACCTGGAAGTCCTGAGATATTTCCTCACACTATTCCAACTAAACCAATATTACTTTGTTGTTTTTAATTGGCTTCTTAAAACCCATCTTTTTTCTTTGGCTTTTGTCACAATCGGGGATGTTTGACTTTGTTTTATTGTGTTTTTATTTATGTTTTATTTGACTACTACTTTTTATTTTTCTATTTTATGATTGGATTGTATTTTATGACTGCGTGCAGCACTTTGGTCCTGTCGGTGTTTAAAGTGCTTTACAAATAAAGTTGGTATGGTACTTTGAGCACATTTACAGTTTCAGTGTATGTATCAGTATGACTTATTTTAAGCATCACAGAGAGCGGTACATTTATCACATTTTTTCTAAAAATACATTAAACGTTTCTGCAGCTCAGCCGTAGAAGCTTTAATTAGCAGCACCCACCTGCAGTGGTGACTGTCACAACTTCACTGAATGGGCCCGTGCCCAGTTTGTTCTGAGCCAACACACTGAACTGGTACTCTGTCCCAGGCTCCAACCCGGGCACCGCCAACCAGGTCTGAGCACCAGAAACCGGCATCGAGTGCCAGTCGTGAGGACCGAAGTCTGTTCTTTTAGACCTTAAAAAAAAAAAAGAAATAATAAATTAATTAATAAAACACAGTGAGGTTTACTCAGAAATATCCCCAGTTCACACTGTGAATCAAAGAAACGTCTTCAGACTCAACTGAATGAAATCTATTTATATTTTCATCAGTGGTGTCGTCTTTCAATAAGAGCGTGGTCGAAACCTTTCAGTGTATTTCCACATCTGCAAGCTGCTGCCATTGATTAGAAGTCAAACTAAGAGCACTCACACTGGACCGTACCACACAGAGAAAGTCTGTTCGAAGCCGCCATCATAACCTGGTTCCCAGGACACATTAGCAGAGGTTGTAGAGGGCAAGACGTGGATGTTGCCAGGAGCGTGTGGGCTGGTGCCTGAGAGGATTACAGTAACAGAAAGAGAGCGGGAACACATAAACACTACTTACACTTCAGGTCTAATTTAAATACGTTATGATCGCTGTGTGACTGGATGATGTGACGTTGAGGTCCAAGGCCATCCCACCTGACAGATGTGCAGCGTGGCCTGAAACCAGCTACTTCTCAGTTTGATTAAACTTAATAAAAAAAGACCCGAGCGTGGTCTTATCAGAGACCACAGATAGGAGTCCGAGGAGCACAGCTGTCTGCGCCGCGCTGTGACTTTGTGCCAGCTGACGGGTAGTCACGCTCCAGCTGTGACACGACAACCGAGCAGGAAAACCCACCACAGCAGCAGAGATCCTGACCTGCTGACGTCTCTATAAAGCTTCTGCAAGGCAGGCAGGGTTCGCTTAGTAAACTGTTAGGAGATAAGAAGGTTCTGCCATCAGAAACAAACCTAACCGTCTTGAACTATTTGGTGTTTTCATCAAGGACCTAAAGTCATAATGCTAATTAAATCATTATGACAAAACATATTTACAAATATAAATGGTGTCCTGTCATATTTTTATGTAAATAAAGAATAAAATGTAACTTTTTTTAACAGACACATCTATGTTTATTCTAAAATTCATTTGTTTTTGATGCCACAGAAAGAACACACTGCTGTGTTTAAATGAACTTTTTAAAGATGCTTATAATATTTTGAGCTAATTATAAAGTTATGTGTGGCAGGTGGTATGACATTTATCATTGTAGCCAAACACTGTAACACTGTGATGTTTCGATTAAAATAATCACCACTTAAACAGAAATAGACATTTATCTTGAGCATGACCAGTGAGGAAGGTAAATAAAAGTTAATAAAAAACATTGCAGCTAAAAGTTTCATTTAAATAAATTTACATGTTTTTAACTATTTATGCCAACTTTTCAGTGACTTACATTTTATTACGTCACCAGTTTAGAATTTTGATAAAATTTATTTATTATTTATTTTGTGTCACATAAACGTAATAAGGTATTATTAAATATTTGCAAAGTACTTAATCCTCATCATTTCCCTTAAGCATTAAATCTGTCTGAGTGAAAGCAGTTAATTTAAGGTTGATTAAAACTAATCAACTAAAGTGGATCAAAGGAAACATGACTAATATTTAAAATACAGTCAGTAGAATTGTTGTTTATTGTCACTATAACACACACATTTACTTGAAAATGAAAGAAATGATTTAAGATCTGCAGTCTCCATCCTCAGGCCATGCAGACCTTTAAAACTCTGCATGCTTTTATTAATAATTCAGTCAATTTACGAGTTAAAAGATGTCTCTAGTTCAGAGACTCGTCGGATAAAAGCTGCAGGACAGGAACTCTGCCTACAGATTCAGACTTGAAATGACCTGAATGGAGCCATTACAGATAGGATCAAATGAAATTTTAATGACGTTCAAGAGGAAATTGGGAGGAAGAAATGAGTTTGGAAGGTGAGGGTCACAGAAAAGAGGGAATAAAGTGGATCCTAATAACTAGAGAGGTTGGTATTTGTGAGCGAGGTAAGGGAGTTGTGCAGATTGTACCGATGACGAGGATACGTGTGCTGGCAGTGATGCTTGTGACCACATTGGTGGCTACACACTCCCACTCTCCGTGGTCCTCCTTGCTGAGGGAGACAAACTGTAAGCTGCCACTGGGTAGGATGTTGTGCTTGCTCCTGCTTGGCTTCCCCACCTTTAATGAACAAACAAAATAATAATAATTACAGAAATCAGCAAACCAAACATGGCTTGTTAATCTCCTTCACCTTTCTCCAGGTGATGCTCGGTATATCGGGGTCTCCAGAAGCAGCACAGGGGATGACTAGCTCTCTTCCAGCCTCCTGACGGTACTCCCCCCCAGGCCTCACATTAAAGTAAGGGGGATCCTTTACAAACACACACACACACACACATAAAAAAAACTAGAAACAGGCAGAAACTCAATAACTGGACACTTCAAACACTGGAGCAGCAGTCTACCTTTAGCACCAAAGTGGCAGGGGGGGACATGCCCATGGTACCCAGGGCGTTGTAAGGCACACAGGTGTAGGTGCCCAGGGAGTCTTCTGTGGCTTCTGCCACCCGGATACTTCCGTCTGGCATCAGGCTCCAACCAGGATACTGCGAGACAAGGAGTGGGCGCATCTGAAAATGTTTTGATCTCACGGGGTCTCGTGAACCCCTCTCAAAAGTGCACGAGAAAAAAATGAGGTGCGAGGCTTCTTTAATACGTAGCTGCCCTCTACATGTTAGAGAGTTGATGTGTGAGAAGATTAAATGAAGCAAAAACACATCGAAAGTTTTTTAACTCAGCCCTTAAAATTTGTTGTATACTAAAGTTGAATTTAGTCTCTCCAGTGCTACGTAATATAGGTTTTATTTTGTTTTGGTCCTATTTTTTTAAACCGTTCAGTTTTCTCTATTATTTATGACGCTTTCGGAATTGTTACATCAAATTATTTCCAACGGCACTACCAAATAAGATCTGAACTTACCAACTACACTTTCCTTGTCTTCATTCTGCTCTGGCTCTGGGTCAGACTCTGGCTTCAACATCTAAGACTGGATGGACACGTCTTCCCTTGTTAACATGTTAACATTTGTAAATAAAAAGTTTCTGTGCTGCTATATAGTCGTAAACCCCTCTATCAAACCTCTAGAAAACCCCTCTAGAATGAACCTGTCTGGAGGCTGGAGGGGGGTGGGGCATGAAGCGCCTGGTTTGGATTTAAAGAGATAGCCTCAAAACGAGTTGATCTGAGACACACCTCAGAAAGAGGGGCTTGTGGAGTTACAATAAGGAGGAATTCAGACCAAAGCATTGCAGTTCCACTTTATATAAAAGGATTTATAAGCATATGTCTCCTTTAATGTGGAACATATTTCACTAGATCGAGCACACACCTCATCACAATCCTTCAAGCAACAGGCTTGTTACACTTGTTATTTTAAATTATTTTTTATTTTTGCTAAACCTGTTGTTTGTGAGCTTATTGTAGTAATAATAATATTAACAATAATAATAATAATAATAAAAAACTATTCAACATGCTTGAGAGAGAAATGTTGACTTTTACCGGCCTAAATCACCACACGTGTTACAGTGTAACACATTAAAGCCTGACCTTCTCCACCCTGAGCTGATAGCCATCTTTCTCCCACTTCACAGATGTCACCGGTGGGTTGGCGTCCACAGGGCAGCGGATGATGCCTGGCAGTTTCCGTGGGACATAGATGACAGGAGGCATGTTGATCACTCGGGCAGGATCTGAACACAAAAGAGATCCAAGTTGCACATCGTTTAATTATTAGTCAAACTTTCAAACTACTTGATGGAGTAAAAAATATTGTAAATGGACTGTACTTGTATAGCGCCTTTCTACCCAACCAGGATACTCGAAACACTTCCCACTACAATCTGTGTCCTCATTTACCCATTCACACAGCACTCTACTAGGCTAACATGTACATCATCTATGGAGACTAATCAGTGCCAATCACATTCATACACTGATGGGACACACATCAGAGGCATTAGGAGTGAAGTGTCTTGCCCAAGGACACAACAACTGAGACAGTTGGACGGGGGATCGAACCGATGACCTTCCAGTTCCAGGACAACTCCCCTAACCACTCTGCCACAGCCGCTACAAAATCATCTCTAAAGGACCACAAATGTGACTCATCACATCGAAACAAGGATTACCTGTAAGTCTACAAGTGGAATATGGAGAAATAGGCAAATATAGTGTTTTGATTAAAACACTTAAAACATAACAAATATATGCCTTATCAATGTTTCATTTGAATGAACTGTGTGAAATATAATCATAAAAAAAATTTTTTGAAGCAAGTTTTTGAGCAGTAGCAACAAAAAAACTGATTTTGAGGAAAAATGCCTTTAAATTTTGAGATTTCCCCTGTGAGTTAGCTAAGTTTTTGTTTCTTTCCAGATGGGAAATGTCAATATTCAAATATTATTTGAGATTTCCTCTTTATAATGAAGTGAGAAATTCCTCATGAAAATAACATAAAATTAAGATTCAGATCAAATATTAATGTATTATCGTAACCAATAACACAATTTAAGGCATATCTCTGGTTCCGTTTATGATATCAGAATGATCTAAATGTAGCTTTTAATATCAGGAATCTGAAAATGTGATTAGGTCATTTTGACCAAATTTGACTCAATCCTCATTTTGATATGATGGGTCACAAACAGGAGTTTTTTTTTTGTTTGTTTGTTTGTTTGTTTGTTTTAGGTAGAACAGCTAAGGGTCATTTTAGAAGTTTCCAGGAGATGTCTAATTAAAACAACTTTATTTTCTTTAATTACTAAATTACAGCATGTACATACAGGTTTGCAGCTATGACGTTTCCATCAGAATCAACCTGTTCAAAGTCTTAAAAGAGAGAAAAAAAAAAACATTGTCCGCATATCAGAAATGTTTTTTAAAAATCTAATTTGTTGCAACACATTAAAAAAGAATCTGTGTTTTAGCCTTACTTAAATATTTTACCATGCATTAGTAATCATGGCAGGTTAAAGACTAAAGTAATATTTTTGCACTGCTTTTTCCAGCTTGGGTGACGTTTATGATAATGTGAATTTTCCTAGCATGCTGGGAACATAAAAGAATTGCTGAAATTAGTAGAAGATTAAGTGACAGGCAGCAGGACAGTTTTGTTTTTTTAGCGCAGCCACTGCATGTGCCTCATGAAGTGCAGTTTGCTTTTAGAACTTTAAAAAAAAAAAAATAAAAAAATAAAAAAAGAACTACAAAACAAATGACTTTAAAGCTTGTTTAGAAAACAATTACACAGATTGATCTTTTTTAAACTGCAGCATTTGTTTTCAGTCTGAAATAATTCCTGAGCAATCTCCATGTTGCATTCAGGATGCTGGTTTCATTCCAGTTTGCTGTAGTTGAGGCCTGCAGTGCTGCACTCTCTCTCTCTCTCTCTCTCTCTCTCTCTCTCTCTCTCTCTCTCTCTCTCTCTCTCTCTCTCTCTCTCTCT
>JARVGW010000624.1:15775206-15785449 GCA_031762495.1 Anablepsoides rubrolineatus | reverse complement strand
GGCAGTTCTGAAGGCAAAAGGGGGTCCAACCCGTTACTAGTATGGTGTACCTAATAAAGTGGCCAGTGAGTGTATATATACTGTATATATAAAACAGTGAGCAAGAAATGTTTGATGTCATGACAAGATATGCTATAAAATATTTGTGATTTTTCATACATGTCAAGTTGTATGGATTGTCCCTAAATTACACTAATCTTCCCCCATTTTGCATGTATACAGAAAAACCTTACAGTTTTTTGTTGTTTTTTTTTTCAAAAACTTTGCTTCAAATTTAATTAAGTCTCAGATCTGGCAAACTGTAGACATGTTCTCCACCTCCCAATCATCCTTTTCCTGCTCCTCTGCGCTGCAGAAACTGTTATCTCCGCCCCATATTTTTTCTTTCCATGTAGCCGACAGTCCGTTTGTCTGCCTCCAACCATGCATACTATGGTTTTTTGGGGTTTTTTTGTGAAAATTACCATTTTCGGAGGGTCAAGATACAGATAAAAGTCTGATGGGGTGGACAAGCATGAGCCTTTTGAGTTTTAAGTCAAACTGTTTTCCAAAGTGAGGGTGTTCTAGAAGCTATCTACAACAGGTAAGATATTTACTGTTCATAACCACCCTGCAGGTGCTCTACTTCCAAAGGCCTGAACTACTCCTTTAGATATTGCACATAAACGTACAAAGCTGTATAAAGACAAATTCTAACTGTGCAGTGAGTGAAATTTGACTTTCAAAGCTGGCAAGTGTGCGATGAGAATAAACTCAAAAAAATAAATAAATAACTAAAATAAAATCACAAAGCCATGAATGTTATTCTTTAACTGATTTCTGCACTTTGTAACCTTGGAACTGTTCACGTTACGAGGCGCCGATGAGATGAAGAAACACATTAAACAAACCCAACTAGAACAGCCTCATGAATGATGCAACAGGTCTGTCCATTCAAGTCACACACAGCTGTAGTCTGTCCATTCATGCAGCTGAGAGGGGAATCTGCTCCGCCTGCACGATTTACGTCTATTCATCTGTCTCTCAAACGTTTAGGAGCCAAGAGACGCTACTGTTAGAGAAACCAAAGCAGCTTTTAACTTCTGCAAGTCTGTTGGCAAACTGCATCCTCATCTATTTATCACAAGATAACACTCGGGTGTTTCACTGCGATAAACAAGCAGGACATGCGACACGCTGGGCGCTGCGAGTGTAAACTAATCAGTTGACTTGTTGCGAAAAAAAATCACTCGGAGCTCCAAAAGCCACGTGCAACAATTAAAATAGTTTTAAAAAAAAGATTAAAATTAGATTCATTTTAATAAGGAACGCTGCCTGATTGATGAGGTGCGATTATTCTTCTTGTTCAGCCTCGTTCATGTCTGAGTGACTTTTAAAAGCTCCGCTCCGACTCATGTCAGGCCTCCAAATTAATTAAAGTCTCTGTCGTCTGAGCAATCGTGTCGGTGAAAACGGAGCTGTGAAAATGAGGAGGTGAAACAGAAAGTGATGTTTTTGTTTTTTTTGTAATAATTGCTGGGCAACAAATCAGAATTATTTTGGATTATTTTAACATTTAAGATGAGAAAAATGATAAAATAAAGTCAGAATATGATATAATAAAGAATGCATGAATCATGAATCATTTTTATTGTGGATGAGAATTATTGTTTATGGACTTTAAACTTCTCTCAGGTCAGATTCTTGTTGTCAAGTCTTCTATTTATCCCCCCGCCTCCTCGTGCATCTTTTTCAAAAAGTAAAGAAGTGAGGTAAAGGGTTTCTGGCTCAACTCTAACCCGTCACATTCCTCCTTTTCTCCACGACGTCTCTGTGGATCTGGGTGAGCAAATACACCCTCATGCTCGCTCTCAGTAATTTACACTAGAAAGAGCTCAAGCAAATTTAAGGGGAGTTACTCAAAGCAGCTGAAGAAAGCTGGGGTAATGCAGAAAGCGTCGATTAATTATGAATCTGAATATTTTCTAATCACTTAACTAAAAAAGAGGCGACCGGGAGGAGGGACAGTGGGGCGGAGAAGCGAAGTGAAAGAGAAAAAGGAAAGAGGCCTGTAACAGACGCTGTATGCTCCTGTCACTTTCTCTACAGTAAATCACACGGGGAGCTGTGAAAACTTCATAGCGCCTGCAGCAGACTGCAATATCAGTGACATATGAGAATGTGGAAGCATGTAGAGAAGAAAGAAGACAACTGCTTTTTAAATAAGTCCCCAAAAACAGTAGCAAGACACGGACAAAAAGATGTTCCTCTAAGCTTTTGGTTAGAAGAAGCCTTCTGTAATTAAAGGCCTCTTTCATCCCACAGTTTAAAGCTACTTTCACACTGCAGGCAAAGGTTTTTCACCCATATCTGATCTTTTTATGACAGTCTGAACATGACACATCCCAATTTTTTATACAACCCAGTTATTTGACATAATGGTACTAAATTTAATACTGATGTTTTTCAAAGTGACCTCAGTCATGTAGCATTTCATCTGACTTTAGCATCAATGAGGTAGGGGTATACAGATTGATCCAGATAATAAACAAAACCATCATCATGCAGTTTAAAGATCAGAGCTCCGTTTAGTTTCTTTGTCTTTCTAAACTGTCTAGACTCATCATGTCCTGTTTGACTGAGACTTTATACCACAACCAATCAAATTTACATGCAGAAAACCATCAACCAATCAAATTTACATGTGATGCTAATGGTGGTGCACCGTGTTGGAATCGTATCGATGCTAACATATCAGGATGGATTTTTGAGTTTGCAATTTTGCACCTGAGTAGGCAGGGAGAGGCAAGATCAAATATAAAGATTGGATGAAACAAGCATGGCAGATAAGAATTTAGTCATCCAGATTACACAGCAACCTTAGAATAGATCCACACATGCTAACATGTGTAGCTTCCATATTTACTTGTCCTGTGTGTGATGTCATGTCTTCTTCACATTTGAGTCACTTCTAAGGCTGTGGGCTGTTCACACTGGAGTCTAATGGATGTTGCATTTAAATTATAAGATAAAAAAAATCAGATCTGAGCAAAAAAATCAAAATTTTGCAAGATGAGCAAGACCTGCAGTGAGTACCAGAGATGTGCGTAAGTCTTTTGTTGCAAGTCCGAGTCAAGTCCAAGTCTTTGACCAAAAATCCAAGTCAAGTCTCAAGTCTCTTGACCTTCACGTCCATGTCTATTTGCATGTATTACGTACTTAACTGGCAGTTTGATCAAAGGTATTCTAACTATACTAGATTATATTCTATAATACTATATTTTAATAAAATGTTAAAATATAGTATTATGTTTTAATAATACTATTAAAACACAATACTGTTTTAAAAATACAGGTAAGGTTAAGGTTGAAATAACAATCAAGCATTTAGGGTATTGTTAACTGTATTTTACACTTGTAGTCTTACAAAAGCATACTGTAATTTGCCATTGACAAAGAACAAATCCAACAAGTCTGCTGTTGATTTTACAATAAAATACAAGAAAAAATATTTTAAATGCATAAAGCATGTCAAGTGAAGATGATGAATCAGAATCTTTAAAGTAAAACGTCCACACAAGTCATCACAAAAAACTAATTTGAGATTTGAACTCCACACACTTTGCATCTTGCCAGTCTCTTGTCATGGCGTTGAATAAAGTTTCTATAAGCAAAGCGTACTGCAACGCACCTTTCATGCTGAATCTGTTTGTCACGTACAGTACACATCATTAACATTGGACGGTGCTGGCCCCTCCCATTCTCAGGTGAGAGGGAGCGTAGTGAATGAAAGAATTATTCTGACTTTAATCAAGAGTGTATATTTTCAATTTGAGAGCAGGAGTAAATGTCTTTGCTCTAAAAACTTTATGTATTTGTTCTCAAAGGAGCAGAGCATGAATGTGTATTGAGAGAGTGAGCATCATGAGCTGGGCAGTGAAAAGACTTGTATTGTGCATGAGTCTCAAATCACAAGTCCAAGGATAAAAGTTATTTGGAGATCCAATTACTTTCTTCAAGTTTTATTAAAATCCCTTCACTGGTTTACATGATACTGTATATGACATATTTTACTAACAGACAGACAAACAAAATAAAAATCAAAAAACATGATTGCCTCTCACCTCAGGCAACAAAAGGCTGCTTTAAGTTAATCATTTTTTTAGTCATCCTTACTTCTCGACATTTAGGAGCCTTCAAGCAAAGAGTGAGAGACTTTTCACCGCAGAAAAGGTGAAATTTGCACCTTTTTATTTAAGATGCATCATCACACATCACTATGTTTGTGCTTTGAGTCATGCAGATGTTAGAAATCTTTGACTTGAAGCATCAGCATCACAAAAAACCTGATGTTTATTGATGCCGCCGTGTGGAACTGAGACATTTTGCTGCTTTCAAACCACAGTGAAGCTGTGCCAGAAATATCTTGTCATGACATCAGACTTCTTTTTTTTTTTGTTTTGTTCACAGGCATTAAAAATCAGGCCTCACTCGACAACAAAGGAGGTTCAGAAATGTGAGGCACGCTGCCAGAAGCTTTTCTTAATATTGGCAAATTGATCCTGCAGGAACGAGCGTCCTGAACTGAGCTCATATTTGAGTCGTTTTAAACCAATATTTGCAATTTCTTGAGCCACAAAAATGAGTAGAAAATTGAAATCGCAGGCCCCGTGAGACAAAACAAAACACTTTGTGTGAATTGCTGCTGATGGTTTTGGAACTGACTTCAACTTTTAGACAAAACAATTAACCATTAAAGAAAATCTTTTCTACTCCAACAAAACAACAGAATGAATTGATTTTGGCCCGGATGAGATCCAGAGCAGAACATACTTTCTGTACAGATGGGCTCAGTGGATGATGCCATCTGTGCAGAAAAGCCATTCTCTATTTTTGCGTACAACCATAAATCTTTTGTCTGGTTTGTTTTGTTTTTTTCCCCACTGTATTTTCTTACTGAATATTTTGAGTTGGTTGCGAGCTCCTCCCCTTCTCTCAGCCAGCTGATCATTGGTTTTGGATTTCCCTGGGCAGAGCAGCTGAGCAGAGTGCTTCCCCCTTCCTTTGCCTCCACATACTGCGGTGGCGTTGATGTAAATGAAGGTGGGGCTGTGGACAGGAAGAAAACAGCTTTTATTAAAACAGTCTGCATCGTTTAGCTCAAGTCACAACCCAGACCAATCCCATATTTATTACCTCACACCTGCAGAAACACATTCCTCTAACAGGAGCCTCAGCTTTATTCAAATTTGTCTTAAATGCAAACATTTTAAAATTACAAAGAGATGTTCTGTCATACACTTCTGGTTTCCAGGGGCACCACTAAAAGAGGGCCAGAGGGGGCAGAGGCCCATCCCTAAAAAAATTGGTAGCCCCCCTTTTGGCCAGACAGTTTTCAAGCTTTAAATGTGCGTTTTTAAGATTCTCAATCTATTTAGGATTAGCATAGTCTCATAAACATAAAAAAATTGTTCTTGAGCAAGTAGGTGCTAAAATATGAACGTATTTAAAATTATTATTATTATTTTTAATTATTTCAAACAGATTTTTAAAAATAAGAAAACAAGTAATCAGTAGGACATGTGCATACATAACCAAGAACACAACTACCACTACTTTTCTGTTTGAAAGGGAACACTTATTTAATCCTACCCCTTATCTCCATTTAATGAAGTGTTTTACTTACAGATGCACTTAATTAACAAAATTTGCAATTAAAACCATGTTATGGTATTCATGTGTCTGTTCAACACACTGTGCCAATGAGCCAACAAACAAACTATACTACACAGACAAAATGACTACAAACTAACTCTCGTAACAAAAGAAAATCTACAAATTCCTTAATTATATAATAATAATTTTTAATTGTTCCACACTTGGGCTACTGTGTTGAGATAAAGCATGTAAGACAATTACAAATCCTGTTTTTATTTTGAAAAAAAAAGAGCTGTAAGAGTTATTACTTGAAAACATTACCATTATTGTTTTTTTTAAAGAAATTAATAAAGTTTCAGTTTCAGTTTCAGGAGGTTTTGTCTTATGACTAATATTGGATCAATGTAGCCCCCCTCATCCATGTCTTGCTGCCAGATAAATCATTTTCTCTTTTGTTTCTAAAATAAAAGAGTGTCCTGAGACTTTTGACTCACCCTGTATATCGATCAGAAGGTGATTCATTAACTCCTGTAATGCCGTATTTGTCAAATGACCCATAAATAACCACATCATAACAAACCTCCTGAAATTCTATCAGGGCTTTTGGTTTTGGTGCCACCCCAGGATTTTCAGTGGCCCCCACATGGCCCCCCCTGTTTAAACGTTTTTTGAGGCGCCACTGCTGGCTCCCCAAACAAATCCCTCCTTTTTCATAATTTTTCAGGCTTTCTCAAAAACAACACAACAGTGTGAAACCCTACCTTACCCAACCGAACAACATCCATGTCGCTACACAGACATGTAAGCACTGGGCAAAGCTACACTGTTAAGCCTATCTATGCTAATAGATGTTTTATCAAGTTCCACCTGATGTTTCTGAGCCACAATGTTAATCATCTCCTCCAGCCCAGTAAACTGCAGCTTCCTTCCAGCATGATGATCTGAGTATAAACGATGGTGCTGTGTTCATTTTAGACGAGAAACCAAAAAAAAAAAGGCCGCCATGGTAAAAATGGGTCAGTGCTTGCCGCTGGGAGTGCTGCCACGCTTCAGACTGCACACAAGCACCTGGCATGGAATAAACAAATTGCCCAATTAGCACATTTAGACATCTGTCTGTCCGTGCTGCCCTCTCACTCCCCAACACTCATTACATTACACCATACAGTAAAAAAAACGCTGGACTGATTCGTGTGTTCCCGCTCGTCTGGCCAATGGGTGAATGGATATTAAACTGATCAGAAACACATCACAGGAGACACTGAGAGCAAACCTGACCCAGTTGGGCTGCTAAAACTTTGCGCTTCTATTTTAGGATTTGCTTCATTGATTTTCAATGAAATACAGTTTGCAAACAAAATATGCACCTTTATTTCAACCAAGTGAATCAATTCTTTTGTTAAAAACACAGCAAACAGTCTCCTGTCATCTGTGTTCATCTTAAAATATCTTTAAACTACAGGCTTTTAAAACATGTTCTGCCTTAATTTACAAAGTGGAAAAGGAAACAATGTCACCAAACATAAAAAGTGGTATCAGTCCAAAATATAAGTGTTTTATTGAGTATAAGTATGAGGTATTTGAGGGTGAGTTTAATACTAGGACCCCACTAGTATTTACTGGTACATACTTCTTCTTTTTAATTAGCAAACATAAGCTTTTTCTGAACATAATGAGCTCTTCAAACACTGTGCTGCTGATATTTTTAGCCAAGTAAAAGTCCTGACTCGCACCACTTTTAACTGCTGTCTAATTTTTTGAGACTAATTTAGATTTTTTTTCTCAAGGGAAGAAGCATCAGCTGACAGGAAGTAGCGGGACACTCGTGGCGATGCCGGTGACAGCAGGTACACGGGTCCACCTGGGATTCAATTCACACCGTCAGCTCCGACTCATCACGGAGGATCACGCGTCGCCATGGTTTGGGAACCCTGGGAATTGCACGGTGAAAAAAAAGAAAAGAAAGAAAAGCAACCTGCGCAGTAAATTCCTGCCCTACTTACTGCAGCTCGTCATTAATTAGAGGCATTAAAGAAAGAGCTGAGGAAGCCGCGCACGGTTTAGTTAAACAGTTTTTGAATCCAGTGAATTAAACTGTGTCCACTCTTTCATGAAATATTTTGCTAATAGATTAAACTCTTTGAATTTTGCTCATTAACCTATCATTAAAGCACTTGATGCTTTAGAAGTTGAAACAACAAGTAAGATAGGATGAGTAACAGAAAAGAGAGGAGGGAATTTAAAAAAGGAGGGGTAAACCAAGAGAGACTGGCCTCAGTGTCCTCTACGGGCAGGAGGCCTTGCCATCTGACACCTGCCACCGCGTGGGCACGAATTCCCTGTCCGCTTGGCAGGAAGTTGAGTCCAACAAACTGGAACTCAAAGGAAGAGTTTATGCAAATCCCAGCGGCCGAAGGAAATGACTGTCCTTAGTGTCTGAGCAGAGGCCAGAAGAAAAGGGCACCTGCTTCCTTAAAAGACTCCCATTTAGAGAAAAATAATGTCTCAACCCCTCTGTCTACACTCCGAACAACCTTGTTCCTTAAAATTCTAAATAAAGAACAAAAGATTCATGCAAAAACTGGAAAAAGCTTCACAGTTCCGTAAAATGAACACGTTCACCTGCAAGTTCATGTTGCAAATATACTACAAAAACCGGAAGTGAAAAAAGCAATAATTAAGGCAGAAATTGGACGCTTGACTTTGAGGTGGGGTTATGTTGAAACCTTATGAACAATTAGTATCTTAACTGTATCAGATAGTTTTAAGAACAACATCAGATTGGAGAAATAAAGTTTCATTTTGACCAAACCAATGAGCCAATGAACAATTGCTGCCTTCTTAAAACAATTTTAAACTTAAAGTAATGGCTATTCTGTAAACGACTGTACACCACCATTGTCACTTTCACATTTATTTTATGATTTTTAGGAGTGAAGTGCCCCAGGCTGCACTAGAAAGTGATACAGCGAGTTGCTGCTGCTATTGGCACATGCTAATAACCACGGAGCTCATGAAAATGAAATGATTCTGTCAAAAAGTTCTCAGTAGTTATCACCTCATCAGACATGACATCAGTCACAAAGCACTGAGTATAAAGAAAATGACAGAAGCTTTATTGTCGGCTACACTATGCTAACGGCTAATGGCTAGCTAAAGCAGGGACCCTTCTAAAACATTTTTCAGTCTTGTGAAACAGTAGCAGTTTGAATGTATCAATCCATCCTGTGCTCATAAGATCCTAATTAATAAATAATTGGCAGAACATTCCTTCAAAATCACCAGACTATCCCTTTAAAGACATGTACAATAGTGTTTGCATGTCTTTTTATCAAATAGTTAAGACTAGACTTGTTTTAAAATGGCAGCAATCCACTTTTGTTTTAGCCTTCCGCTGACTAAACCTTGTCAAACTAGTCGAAATTCTCTAAACTGGGAATTCAAAGACTTATCTATGACAGGTAAGATATTCATTGCTCATAATCTTTTCATAAACCACAGTTCAAACGATGTTAACTTTCATTTAATATGAGTTCTGCAGCTCAGTTTCTGTTAAAAACCTTGACAGAGGTGTAATAAGGGAGCAGTTAAGATGGAATATTAATGAGGTGGTTAAAGAGCTGCAGTATGCCAACACAACAAGACATTTGTACAAACGCCTGCAGGTTTACACTCAGTGACCGCGTCGCCTGATTCATCATAAACCAGCAAACAGATCTCTCCTTTCGTTACATGCAAGCTCTTGTAACGTGGATGTTATGCGCTCAGAATACTTAGCAGAACGTCGTTTGTCGTGGGGAAACGTGCTAATTCACGCTGACATACAAACCTCTGGAAAACATTAGGTTCTGCTTCGATAACGAGCGCTTACACGGATCAGCGTTTTTTATTTCAACGTGATTATGCTGTGCCGTGGCTTCTGTAAACGGTTCTTAACCCAGAACTGTACACACCGTGCATGGTGATCATTATTCAAGGCTGGGAAAACGGCAGCGAAACTCGTGCACGATCGAATCAAATAAGCATGAGTTTCACGCAGCAATCATAAGTTCACAGACCCAAAATATACATGAGACTGACGGTTGCATCTCGAGTCTATTTAACAGCAGCTTCACAAGTAAAAGCAACACTTTTACTCAGAACATTTCACTTTCTGTCACTTAGATAGACTATTTAATTTTAAACTACGGTAATAAAGAAGGAATGCATATCACCTGCCGCCTTTCATGTTAGAGTTTTAGTCAAAAATCTTTTTGTGTTGAGAAATCCTGCATGATGTTATTAGCAGACAGGATATAGGTTTGAAAGACCGTCAGCTACTACCACACAAAACTTCAACTCAATATCTACAAATTTCAAACTGTTACAATCATTTTTGTGTAGTCAAGGGTAAATCATTTGGGGCAGCCATCCTAAAATCATTTGACTTTGAAAGTTAATCAGTTGTAGACTTACAGTGGGTTGCAAAAGTATTCATACCCCTTGAACTTTTCCATATTTGAGACTGGGGCGGAGGTTCACCTTCCAGTAGGACAACGACCCTAAACATAAAGCCAGAGCTACAATGGAGTAGTTTTAAAAAAAAGAATATTCATGTGTTAGAATG
>JARVGW010000624.1:15739707-15750213 GCA_031762495.1 Anablepsoides rubrolineatus | reverse complement strand
CGCTCCTCCATGCTGTCACAGACGCTACCAGTGTAGGGTATGGGCGGGGCTCAGTCTAGTGTTATTTAAGTCTATGGGCGAGGGTGTATTCTACTGATTGGGCATAGCCCCTCCTCAGTATTTTTCCAGTAATCCTGTCACGCCCACCTTCACCTGCTACCACCTGTGTCCACTTCTCTCGTTAGTCCCAGCCAGAGACACATGATGATTAAACTCAGTCCAGTCATGTTAGCTGAAAACATGGAACACAACAATTAAATCTGTAAGACAGTTCTGTTGTTTGTTTGTTTTTTCTAAGTGGATTTACATGGTTCTTTGTGCAAGAAGCACACTGCACTGTGGTTTCAGCAATAACTGCAAATTGATTTATGTTTCTTAAAGCAATTTTAGTGCAATAACGAGGCAAAGCTGAGCCACATAAAGTTTCAGCAGTAATAAGTTTCAATAGAAGGACTTTCGACAACTGAGGGCACTGTTAGCAGATGAGCAGGGGCTGGATTTTCTGATCTAGGCTCCTCTTTTCTTCCTGCAAATCAAAGAATATTTCACAGAGAGAAAGTAAAAATGTAATATTTAGCTCCAGCTTGGATGTGATTCTGAGCAGGAGCCGGAGTTTCCATTTTGCTCATTGCTTGGGTACAGATTTTGCAGAGGTTACATAAAAGTTAAAACTGCGCGTGTGTTTCGTGGTGACAAGCGGCGCTTTATGCCGGACAAAGCTCCTGATGTGGAGGCTGTAATGGAATATAGACTGGACGGAGGCTGCAGAGAGAATCTCAAGGACGTGCAGCCACCGGGCTGGACGGGCCACTGACAGGGCGGTAATTGAATGCCAGCCTGCATGTGCTGAAGGTCACATCAGAGAACGGCCTGAGTGTGTGTGCATGTGTGTGTATCTGTGTTAATCTGGGCCTGTAAAATTAAAACAAGCATCAAAAAAAAAAACATTACTACAAAAGAAATGATTATGCTTTAAAAAGTTATAAATACAAAGATCTTTAAACTATACTACTAAACTAAACTTACTTATAGTGGTGGGATATCCGACCTAAAACTTGTATTAATATATTAAAAACACAAAAAAGAATAACTTTCACAAAAATGGCAATCAGTGGTACACGTGTTGAACTAAAATTTGGTCAGACTGATCCCAATAACATATTCTGATTGCTGGACTCTCGGCTATAGAGAAGCGATTGCTTGCTGAAGGCGTGGCCTCTGTTGAAGTTTAAAATGATTGGCTCTATTAGCCGCAACGTATGTGTACGCCAGCTCCACTGTGAAGGAGGCTAAGCTAAGAAGCTAACCGGAAATTGTGTGCTCTGTAAACAACCCTACCAAGAGGAGAGAAGTACCAAGCCGAACGGGATGGCTCAGACAAATTTAATTTAATTTGGAAGCCTTGTCAACATGGACTGGCTCGCAGACACTGTGCAGAGAATTGATGTTGTCGTTCCAAACTCCTCCTTCTGTTTGCTGATTGGCCCAGGTAAAATTCTACCGAAGAAATCCTTGTCTATGGGAGACGTCCCAGACGGAGCAGTGAAAGGAAACTAGAATTGAGAGGAACTGCGTAGAAAGGCAAGGGCCAGGCTACTGGATCACAGGCTGACCACATTTTTTATTCTACTTAAGTCACTCTCCTCTACATGTTTGTTGTTGTAATTATTTCTATTGATAACATGATTTCTTTGTCTGTCTATTAGAGGAAAATACACCTGGGTCAGTTCTTCTGGTCCAATAAACCAGGTATATTTTGTAGTTTGACCAAAGTAGCTACAACTTTGTAATTTCTCAACAAAAGGTCATTGCAGCCTAAAACTCTGACTTGGATGTTGGAGGGTGCATTCCTTGAAGAAATGCGAACACTTTGGTTTTAAAATGCTATAACTCCCTCATCAGTCCCTAATGAATACAGTCTCCGTTCTATAGTTTGATCATTTGTATAATTTGAGGTCTTCTTTTCTCACACCCACCTTCTCTGTATGAGCTCACTGTGTACCCGTTGACTGAATAAACACTCCTTTTAAACAGAATTTTAATCACTTTCATGCAAGTTAAATTGTTTCCCCTCTTTTCTCACTCATTTTCCTATCAGGTTTAGAACTCCACCTGCTGCTTCTCCCTTTGTACAAGAACAATTCATTATAGATCTGATCTCCTCATTATTTAGCTCTCTTTATTGGCAAAAGCCTCAGTCAGGGAGTGCAGTGAATGGGCTGACACCTGCCTGCGTGTGCAGCAAGAAGAGCAAAAAGAAACGAGAGGATGTGCGAAATGGGCTTGGCTCGCCAAAGGCACAGAGGGTAAGCAAACACGGCTGGACACTCGGCTGCCAGATGCACCGAGAGCTGCACGAGAGTCGCAGAAATCCCACAGCCCAGCCATGATTCAGACATTTTTTTATGTTGCTCTAAGCAACATTTAGATGAGTTATAAATGCTTTGGCTGAGGTTTTTTGTAGTAATTATACAAGGAGGTACACTGCTGCTACAACGGTTATTGGTGCTTTCACGTGGCTCGACTAATTACAGCTTCTAATAGGAGTGTTTATTCTGCACCAATAAGTCATATTTAACCAGGTGAGTGGAAAAACGTCACTGCAGCTGGGAACTACTATGTTAGCAGCTCAAACAATCACAGAATTATATTATACACTCTCCAAAAGGAGGACTGTGATGGATATCAGACAGTTATAAAAACCGATGGGATATTTCTTACTGTAACTGTTTAAAGTACCTTATAGGTATAATATGTTCAAGGTCTTAACAGAAGACGGGTGAGGGGTAGAGATAAATTCTGCCAAATGTAGGTCAGTATCGCTGCCTCTTTACTGACAGGATGGAAAAGCTTTTCCACTTTCCAGCCGCTTCACCTTTCTCCAAAGACTTAAAGCATCCGTGAGAGTAAGCTACTACTGGAAAATTCCCTTCACTGTAAATGTCCATCCATCTTGCTAAAGAACATGTTGCAATTAAATTTTAAAGAGATTGCTCAGATCTTTTGAAATAGGGTTCTGTAACAAAGGTAAGGAGCAATTACAATTACAATCTAGCAGCTTGACTGATTGAAGATGAGACCAATGAGGACAACCCCATTCTTAAAAATGTTAAAAACATATGATGTACTGCTAGCTGCAATGACGCTAACAGATTAGCAAGTAATGTAATATGTTTGGTACTGACATAGTGGTTCTTTAGTGGCTCTTTGACCATTTGACGGGAGAGAATACAGTAATTGGCACTTTTGTGCCTTTATTTTCAGGCCTATAATATAATATGGCACAACAGGTGCCATATTATGACTGCTGTACTGTAGTTTTATCATGGAGGAACTAAAGCAACATAAAATAATAAACAGTTTCAGTACCAATAAATGAAAAGTGCCATTTGCAGCGCCACACAACAGAGCACCCCTCACCCAAAGTATTGCTTGCAAAAGTGCTGAAGTGGGAGTGTCCGAAATGGTAGGAGGTTCTTAAAGAGACAGAGGCCAATTTCAAGGTGTTTATATAGGGTATGATGCAAAGTCAATTTTATTTTTTGTATAGAAAACATTTTCATAACAACTGATGGTAACATAGTTACTTGATTGTGGTATATAACTAAAGTATGTACCTAAAAAATACATAATACAGCCACTTGAAGAGGCATCACATTTAATCTACTATAAGTACCTACAGCTCACAACTATGAAAAAAATCTAAGCACACTTTATACAAATCTGGTTATCATAAATAAATGGTAAACATTACTCTGAAGTTTATTTTCCACAACTAAAGCCCTGTTCAATCAACATCATTTTAAAGTAAAACCATCATTTTTGTGCCGCGTTCTGGTGGTTTATGTACATAAGTGCAGCGCTTGTTCTCTGATATAGAAACCTTTTAAAACCATGTCTCACAATTAAGGTTTGTGATCTTACTGTATAAAAACATAATTCCTTAACTGGTTCATCAATATCAGAGAGTTAACTGAATAAGAGATGTTTAAAGCCTTTTGAAATGTATTTAAGGTGGCTGATAGATCTCACAAAAGCAGTGTCACCTTAGTGCAAACCTGGACTGTTTTGCTTTTGTGCAAAAAGTCAGACTGCATTGAATGCTCCATTTCAGGCATCATATCTACCTGACAGCATTTATTATTACCAACTGTGATCAGCTACATGCGCTCAGATTGATGAGGATTTACAGCAAGTCTGTCAAACCAGAGCTGTGTGTGCTGAAAAACTGGCTTTCCCAGAATGCTGCAGGCTTTGATTGCAAAGAAGCCTCCGCCGGGACCGAACTGGCTGAGGAAGAGGAAGGCAGAGGGGAAGAGAGATGGGGGGGGGGGGAGCTGGCAGATGCCCAGTGCTGAGAGTCTGCCATCCACAGCTTGCACACAGCCCCTCTCCTAAGCTTATTACTGAGCTTTACTCTCACCATCATGATAAAAAAAGAGTACAGGGAGGAGAGGATGTGCTTCATGTCAGCTGGAAATGAAGGCAAACAACAACAAAAAATATAGCCAATTACATCAGAACAGCCCAGATAAGGAAATAAAATGAGACTTCATAAAGAAATGCATATCGCCCACCTCTATGCCAAACTTTTAAATAAAGCGCTTGTGTGGTCTGTACAACACATAGATGACTCTCAAACTTCTACCTCACCCAAACCAATATCTGTACAAGTGACTGACTTATATGCATTTTTGCATTTGCTAAGGTTAATTAGCTGTGGTGGCCATCTTGACAGGGGTTGGCTATAGATGATCGTCCAACGATTACTTTCTGAGGAGTTTTGTTCCAATCTATCCAGCATTTCATAAAATTATTTGCTAACAAACCAACATATGTGGGCAGGCGATTACATGATCGCCCACCTGTCATGGCAGTGAGCAATAAATGTTCTTTGTTGAAATGGTTTAAAAACTGCATCAACAAACTGGTATCAACAAATACAACCAAGAAGGTAAAACTGTTTCAGCTGCAGATGAAGTATTTATGTTGTTTATGAATTTTGTTACAACTTTGGAAACCAGATCTACAATCTAAAACTCTGCTGACAAAGTAATTTCTTAATTGTTTTTTTAAAAGTCTCATTTAAGCCCTCTTGCTACTTGTTGGACAAAATGACCCACAAGGGTTCAGTAGTTAGACTGCTTAGACATTGAGACCAAAAACCAGGACAGGCTCACCTGAATAAGAATCTCAGGCTGCACGGAGAGAACCAGGCCTTTGCTTTTGTGTTCGGCTAACCACATGATAAATGCTGAAAGGACATTTAAATATATTTAAACATCCCACTTGCCAACACCTGCCACTGGCATTTAATTACTTCTATATACTGCTCTCCGTGCCCCTCTTGCTTCACCTTGATTGGTTGCCAAGTCCCCAGTGAATTTGTTGAACTAACCTCAGGTCTCTCTGACCAAATGCTGTTTCCTCGACGGTTACTTGGCACAAGATGCAGTCTTTGAACGCCCATTTACTCTGAGCGCCTGCTTACTGTGTTCTCTTTAAAGATGTGGAGAGCTTGCAGCGGTACTTCCTGAAACTGCACCGGAAGTGCGTGAGATTCCCCAAATCCTGCAAAAAAGGGTTTGGGACGCAAGGCAGGAAGCCTGAAAAATTGCGTACCACAGTAATCCACTAGAACTTTGTGCTTGCTTATATTTCTATACCTGCAAAAGCTTTTTTGGGGTGTTGTTTTATGACTCACTGCTGTTTGAGCTCCTGACCCTATCCATACTGCAAATAGTTCAATTTCAGCTGCAAATCTGATATTATTATTTTTTATTATTATTATTGTTGTTATTGTCAGGACCAATTTAGCAACCTACTAAAAATAAAAAAGCTACTACTAAAACAATACCTAGGGAACTCTATAGAAAGACACCAATGTGCAAAGAATAGCCTGTCTTGAACAGACAGCATTAGAACAGCTTCAGGCATTTCAGAGATGCCCAGCAGAACTCATAGTAGTACATTAATCTGCAACAGGCTACACATGGATTATATTTTACCACTTGCACTTGTCTAAACCAATCCCAACGTAGACTTCTGAACAGGACATTCTCACCTGAAAAGCCCTGAAATTGACTTCTCAGGTTAAACATCTTCTTGCACTTCATTCACATGAAATCGTCACGCAGCTGTTTTTATTGGGTTGTTGGTTTCAATCACTGTTGATTCAGTTTTGAATTGTTTTCCATCCATTATCTCTAACCCACTTCTTCCTTTCAGGGTCAAAAGGGTCACTGGTGCCCATGTTTAGCAGTGAGGGGCAGAGTTTGAATGAATTTGCTGGGTTTATTCTATTGATCTATCCGCACTTTTATTCTATAAAAGTCCATTCAATGTAACAGAATGAAAATTCGAACAGTTTTTTTTTTTAATTATTGCAATTTTTTGACAAAAACATGCTCATCTATCACTTCAGTCCCAGTTACATAGAATAAGCATCTCTTAACACTGGAGGCAAAAGGGGTCCAAATTCAATGCTACTAATATTGGTGTCGGACTGTAGCAATAGTGGTGTGATGATGAGATGGATGCTCAGAGAAAAATTTGGAAATGAGCATTAAGACCTGTAGTGAGAACGTAGCTTAAAACGTTTGCAGATGACACCACATTTACTGCAGAATAATTGAAATTAGTGCACTAAGAACACATCATTATTTTAGCTGGTGGTGGCTTTAAAGTTATGATTTCATCATATTGTGTGTTTTATTGTCCTTCCATTTTCGTGACCTACTTTTACATGCAGGGTTGCTGGGGAGCTGGTCTTTAGCAGTCAGTGGGTACTCTCCAGGTCAAAAGTGTTTTTTGATCTATTACTGCTTTACATAAACCCCTTCTTCTTGTCTTTTAATCTGGATTGGTTTAATTAAAAAAATGCTCTATGCATGTTTCAGTGCATGGTTGTTTACGCTGTAAAATGTTTATTATGGATGAAAATAAAAGCAACAGTTTTAGAACTTTCACTGGACATTCAAATGCTACTTTCTAGAAGAAGAATGCCTATTTGTGGATTTCCTGACTCTTTGTTTATGCCTGACACCGAGCAAAGTGCACGAGCAGCAAAATCCCACTCCAGAGAAAGAAGCCAAGTTTCAGCTCAGCTGAGCTGCTCTGATCCAACTTTTCTTCTCCTTGTTATGAAGCAAGAAAACCGAACTCTCAATACTCTGATATATAAGGAAAAAGACTAAAGCACTACATGCACACCACTGATTATATGGACAAAAATAATAAATACTGTAATTTATTTCTAATATGTTAATGACAGCTACGAAAGAACTTTGGTTAGGTTGTAACACAGGATCTTAGCTTCATACTCATTTATTTTCTTGGCAAAAGCTGGTCAAACAAATCAATACCGGTGGCTTTAAAGATAAAATAAACAGATAGTTAGCTTAGCTAATTAGCTGCACATATAAGAGCACCAAGGCAAATATTGCATCCAAAGGTTTAAAACTAACACTCATTACTTTTAGCTGTATTTTATGCACATTTCTCCTTCACATATGATTTTCTTTGACTTTAAATGGATGATTTTGGAAGTGATGTTCTGTCAAATATACGTTTAAAACTTTATCAGCTGTAGCAGTAACAAAAGTGCAAAAGTCTTCCTCCGGGCTAAGCTAACGGCTATCCAAAGGCTTATTTTATAGTTTGTTGGGAACATAAAACAACTCTTTCTCAAAAATGTCCTAGTGTGAAAGAACGATGTTAGCTAATGTTAAACCTTTCTGCTTTTATTCAGATACAGCCATACAGCAGATCAAAACTCGAGTAGAATCACAGACGTTGTTCAGTTAGGCAAACAGAACAAAGCAGTGTCAAGCGAAAGTGTTGAGGATTGGCTAATAGTGTTCTTTCACAGCACATTTGAGAAAAAGTTGTTTTGTGAGCCTACAAAAGAATATAAGGAATATTTGGCTTGTTATTTAGACCGAAGAAAGACTTCTGCCCTTTTCTCCATACTATATATCTAACTACTGATAAACTATTAGACACAACATCACTTCAGACATGACCAGACTAATTCTTTACCTATTTATTACAGAAAATGATTCCCAGAAATCCCCAAAACACACTTAAAAAAAAGAATATACAGTAGCCTGTTATGATTTGTGGCTTCTTCCAGGGAGTAAATTTCCTTCAGTGCAACACAAAACAACACCTCTGAATTTGTACATTCAGGCCGCTTTTAACGCCTGCAGTAAAGCGTGTTTAAAAGTATTTCTAGCATCCCCGAGATGTTCTCTGCTCCTAAAACCCAGTGGTGTTCAGCTTTAAATCGGCCTTGTGCTTATCTTGGCTCTGGCTCTCTGGCATCACAGGAGGAGCCAGACCTGTGAGCAGACCAGTTCTGACTGGGTATGTGCGGGGGTCATTGGGATCAGTTACCAGGCGACAGACTGGCACATGTCTCCCTCATCTGGACACAAGTGGGAAAGCAAGGTTAAGTAGATCAATAGGGAGTGATCAGAAGGGGGGGTGGAATATGGACAAAATGGATACTGTTCAGTTTATAAGAGAAGCAGGGAAGAGTATTTCTGTGTGGGCTTTTTTTTCCTCTCAATTTGGATGAGAGTTGTGAGCTTGGATGCTGCTGTGACCTCCATCCCCTCCGCTGGGCGTGCAGAGTGTGAAATCCAAGCATCCCGGTCTCGCGTGCATGCGGCAGAGAGAGCTCAATCAAATCCAAGAGTGCATTTTCATCTGACACGTGATGCATTATTTAGCTATACTTTCCCCATCTTGAGGAAGACTGAGACGGTCACACCCCTCTCTGGAGAACTCAAAAGGGACTACAATGCGGACACACACACACACACACACCTCACACACACATCTAACGCGGTCTATCATGGAGGACCCATGTGAGATTTTTTTTTTCTCCCCAGAACATGCTGCCATTTTTCAGAAGCAGCGTTGCCCTGATTTTACCCAGGGCTGAACTTTCACGTGACACATCAGATATGCAGCCATTTGTTAAGGATGAAATTGAGCCCCCCTCCTCTCTCTCTCTCTCCTCCTGCACAGTTCATATGACCTAACGTGCGAAAATGTCACGCGCTGACGCGGCGTAGAGGGGTAGGAGGGAGGGAGGAGAGAAAAGAGGAGAGGAGCGAGAAAAGGGGGGTAAAAAAAAAAAGAAAAAAAGCAGCACTAAGCAGAAATCACACATGATATATTGCACTTCAACTCACCTTGAGCGGCCGTTCCTCTGGTGCTGAATACACTTGCTATCAGAGTGGCCACATACCAAATCATAGTACTATTGCCGACCAGCTTTTCACCACGCAAAGTGCCCCGTTCGACCAATCTCTCATCCTTCGACCTTTCCGCTGCGCCTCACGGACTCCTCTCTCTCTCTCTCTCTCTCTCTCTCTTACAGCCCCCCGTCTCTCATATCTGCCTCTCACTCCTCGCGGCGTTTCCCTTCATCATCGCCCCCCCTTTTATGGTTTTGCTCTCCCTCCCCCGTCCTTCCGTCCGTCCGCATCCTCCTCTCTCCCGAAGAGACAGAGAGCACCTGCAGCCCGCCGCGCTTGTAGTAGACGGAGCCCGTTTTTTTTTTTTTTTTTTTTTTTTTTTTACGAGCGCATAGTGAAACCAAGTGTGAGAATGCAGCCACACGGGTCCGCCTCTCTCCGCAGCGGATTGGCTGCCGCTCGACGATTCCGATCTCGGATTGGTTCGCCGCAAATAAAGCCCCGCCTGCTTTTTCTTAACTCCTCCCTCTCCTTCTCATCCAAGCCGCCCGAGTGACAGCGGCTGAGGAGCTGGGAGGGAGGGGCTGTTGGAGGGGGGGAGGCTCGTGCGCTGATTCAAGGTGAGTTGGAGCGTGCCGTAGCGTAGTGGAGCCGCAGTATCATGCGCACTGACGGCTCTTTAAATAACCGCTCCATAAACTGGGGGGCCCCCCACGTGCGGCCATCATCACCGCAAAGCCGATACCGCCGCCGTCGCTATTTGACGCGCGCAGCTGCGTTTTTTTTTTCTCCCTTTAATCTGGGATAAAAAATGAGGAAAAGGAGGAGGGGGTGGGATGTATAGCTTATGGATGCTGGTGGAAGGTGCGTGACTCATCCCGCAGCCCTTCCAAACTGTCATGTCGCCTGGAATGGAAAAGCGCGCAGCTCTGCTCCTGGGCCGAACAGGCTCAGTGTGATTGGGTGTGGCGACACACGCAATCTGGTTCTCCTGCCATTTTTTTTTTCCCTCGATAGGATATGCGGCTCCATCACGCACTGCGCACACATGTTCAGCTCTGCTCTGCCTCACATCCCCCTCCTCCTCTTCCTGTAACATGCATGGTGACCAGCACCATGCAGCCTGTGCGCCTCTGCTCAGATCTCCCCCAAAAATCAGACCCGCCGACTGCTGCTCGTGCGGAGGCAGGCTGAGACGCGCAGATCTCATATTCGAGACATTTCAGGTTCATATTTGCTGTCTCAGAAAAGCATGTCTGTCTGCTTTGGGGGGGGGGGGGGGGGGGGGGGGGGGGGG
>JARVGW010000624.1:15678602-15725644 GCA_031762495.1 Anablepsoides rubrolineatus | reverse complement strand
AATTAAATATTTTTAATATTTAGTTGTGTCAAAAATAACACATTTTGACACACATTTGTGTTGATTGAAACGACACAATTGTTGTGTTAAAATGACGAACACATTAGTTGTGTCATAAATGACACAACATGTGTTGTCCCTGAGCTGATTCAGCACATGTGTTAAATTTTGACACATCATGTGTTGTTTTTGACACATCTGTTTTAAGAGTGTAACTCTTCTTTATCGCTCTTTGATAGCGACTCGAAATAATCTAAAGAAACATCAGATTCTTCTCTACAGTCTGTGCTGTAACAATGCTCTGTTCACATTCAAACATTCCCCTTTGACATCACTTCCTGTTTCTTCACATGCAAATATTTCAACAACTGTTCATCTCAGTGGCATGACATTTGTTTTGCAATATGTTATCAATGTTATCTTTCTAAAAATGCTTTCATATTTGTTACAAAAATATGATGTCACAGGCCCTTTAATAACTCTTTGAAGCCCAAGCGGGCCACATAAAATGCAGTGGTGGGCCACATTTGGCCTGCAGGCCTTGAGTTTGTAAATAGTGAGAATGTGAATGGTCATTTGTGTCTTCGTGTCCCTGTGATGGACATGGGACTTGTCCAAGATGTCTCACACAGTGATGCAAAAAAAGTTCAACAAACTCAGAGGTGGTGTCTAATTATTCAGTCTTATGACATCTAAAATAAATCTTAGAAGTGACATAAAAATGCAACTCCTCTTTTATATGATAAAGATGGATGGAGTTGTGAGTTTTCAAACTACATTCATGTAACCTGTTCCAGTTTGTCAATGTGTGTGTGCATGGATTTGTATTTATTATGTTGTGGCACAAAACATTTTTTTTTTACATTTTTTAACATTTATTTCATCATTTAAGCCTCAGGATTTGCAAACTGTCACGTTTGGCACCGCATAAAAACCTCACTGTCATGGCAAAAAGCGAAACAAAAGCAGGAAAACCCCAGCTTGGGGATTATTCTGACGTTATCAAGTACTGTACGTCAACCAAACACTTCCTTTTACCAAAGTGACACATTAGAAAATATGTGCCATAATGATGAGGCCTCAGCCTTCGCCAGAGCTTTGACCAAAATCAGAATTATCCAACAGCCCCTAGCATTTAGTTAAAATATCACAGAATCCTATAGCCGTGCCACGCTTAAAGAGAAGTTACAGATTGTCCTGATTTTTAAGTATTTTTTATCTTCCAAGGTAAGTCTCTCGAAGGTCGTGTCATTTCCTGTATCTTTGTGTTTGTCTTTTTAGCAAAATATCTCTGCAGCTTTTCAGAGCCGAAGCCAAATGTGTGTCAGCGGCAGTCTGCAAGATGCTGAATGAAAAAAAAAAAAAAAACACACACACACACACACAAAGCACAGCAAAGAATCTCCTCAGTATTTATTTTTACTGCCGACGGCAGCTTAAATACACTCGCGTTAAGGAGCCTGGAGAAGAGCAATAAGCTGCAGGAATTTTGCAAGGAGAAGAAGTCTATGAGTGAACTAAAAATAGATACTAAGAGGAGGGAGTGGAGAGTTATATTAAACTGTAGTATGAGCAGTTTCCTTTAATTTAATTTACAGACAAAGAATAAGGAATGTACAATATGTTGCCTGTCAGAAATTTAAACAAAAATCATTTTCTGCTGATTAAGGGCTGAAGTTTTTGTAAACATTGATATGCGCGTTGACTATGACTCTCAGCTACTACCATACCAAACTTTAACTCAATATCTGTAAGAATGGCTGAGTTATGTTGGCTAAGGTTTAGCGGTAGCAGCCATCTTGAAATGAATTGACTTCAAAATGTATCAGTTGTGGGCATACATCCAGTGAATACCCTCTGAGAGTTTCATTAAAATGCAGTGGTTCATGAGATATTTTGCTAACACAACATACAAATACACAGACACACAAGAACAAAATTACTCTTTCCCCTTCAGCAGCAGGAGATGATTAGGAAACATTTCCTTTGACTTGTTTCCTTTGTAAAAAAATATGGCTGGAATTTCTGATGATGTCACTTCAGAACAATAAAAATTGAGCTTTCAAACTGCGTTCCCAAAAAACATAGCCAAGTTAATATTTGAAAAGATATATATCTTTGTGACTCATTTTGCCAGTATGGGTCCCATATTTCAACGTTTGATTTTTAGAGATCATCTCCGGACCCCCAACCTGCTGCTTTGTGACCCACAGTGCAGTTCCCGACCCCAACTTTGAGAACCATGCAAATTAAGTTTTGCTTTGTCCATTGTTTTGGGCATACTTTAAATTTATTTAGCAAAATACGAATCACGTTTTTATAATTATATGGTGTCACGAAAAATTATATATATAAAAACTGAACCAAATTAATTTTTTTTGTTGTAAATGCATTTTAAACTGCTTTTAAACAATATATGCACAGAGCTTAGTCTAATAATATTTGTTCCATCTTCAGCTCATGCAGTATTTTTTTTATCTTCTTTGATGTGAAATGAATAAGCTTTTTTTTTATTCCAGCTTTTCAATAACTCTGCCTATAACACGCTTTAATATCCTGAACTTATTCGACACCTACAGTCAGCTTTGGCTGGTGTTCGGCCTACCTGTCAAGTTATAAAGAAAGCGTTATAATGGGTGTGAGATGGGATAGATGAGTGACATTAAATCGAAAACTAACTGTAGTTCATTATTTAAATCTGCTACCATGATGCATGTCATAAAAATAACTTTATAGCAGTATAGCTCTGTCACCTTGCAGGAACATCTGTAAATCTGAGTTAAAATATTATATTTACACTGTACATGCACATTTGCTTTAAAGTGTTGCAAGGAAGTTCAGAGCAAGATTAAATATTACAATAGTTGTTTTGAAGGTGTGGAAACAGGTTGTTTGGTGAGTGAGTACAAGAACAGTTTAACCCACTCAAATTAGTCCAGTTGGATTTGGCTTCAGGTGGATGCATTAAGCGTTTAACAGATGTATTTGCAACAGATGGTGATGCTTGATGTGTTGACAGTAAAACTTTATGGTTTTGCACTGCCACCTGCTGTTCATTTTTCTTTAATTACCTCATATTCAGCAGCATGTTCTGACTGTGTTTGTTTGAACAAAACAGAAATAATTCACATGTATTTTTGTCCTGTTTTCATTTCATTTTGGACCATCAAAAATCATGTGCCTTGACTTGTGGCTGTATGTTGGTTCAAATGAACATAGTTGACATTAGAGAGACGGGGACAATGTAAGGTCATTTTCTGCTCATAAAGAGGAGAATTGTCTGCTCTGCTGACCTTGTAATCAGTTTTAAAGCATCAATTATTGCAAATAAAGCCCTCAACCTGGTCTTACAGGCAATTTGTTTAAGAAAAAAAAATCTAAAAATTTTAAATAATATAAATTTAACTGCACTCTATTGCATTGAAAAATGCTTGCACTTTGTATTTCAACACTATTACTGTGTAACTTATTCCAGACAATCTATGCATAATGATAAATTTGCATGGCTTAGTCAGGTGAAGTTATAGCTGTTTCTGTCTAGCTTTAAATCTAATATTATCTGCAATCTCATGCATTATAATGAGATGTCATACTCTAAATATGTGTAATGAATGACTCTCAACTAGGACTACCACATTTTGTGTTTGTTACTGTCAGTAGTTGTGGTGGTCATCTTGAATTGGGTTGATTCCAAAAGTTTATCATTTTTAGACACAGATCTAAATATAACTTTCTGAAAGTTTCATTAAAATATGTCCAGTGGTTCCTGCGTTATTTTGCTAACAGACAGAATTGACTTCAAATAGTCCATATCATCATCATTTTTAAAGATAGGTTTTCCACAAACTATTAGTGCTCAGAAAATGTGTTTGGGTTCAGTTTCAACTACAATCACTAAATTTTAGGTCATTATCTGTATTTACTGAGTTATGACCATTTTAGTGTTTATAAAGGTCATCTGTGGCAGCCATCTTGTATCTTTTTGACGGGTTGGAGGTTAATAATTACCATCTGCAAATTTTTATTAAAATTTGTTTTGTGATTCTTGAGATATTTGGTGTGGACAGACACGCAAACACGACCACTAGTGTGTGCAGGTCAACACTTTCCCACGATTTCTCAGGGAGGCGGTCCCTTCTTTTTGGCCCCGCCTCCCGCCTGTCAGACAGCGTTCAGGGTGAAAACCGCGCAGGCTCACGCTGCTCGTAGCTATGGAAACCCCTCGGTCGGCAACATCCAGCAGTGTTTTCTGACCCCATCCTCATACCTCTGAGGTGCTGAGCGCGTGCAGCTGTCGCCAGCAAGTGACACCGTGCAAGATGGCGATTATCAGATTTCTTGTTTGTTTTGTTCTGTACGGCAACCTGGGTGAGTTCCTCTTTGTTCCCGCTTCATCACAAACGCTGTTACGACGAAGACGCGGTTTTAAACGAGACTGTGGTTCCGTCTGTGTTGAATCAGAACCGAGCTGCTGCTGTTGGTGCTAACCAGACGTTAGCTTGACATGAACAGGCTGAGAAAACGCCAAGAAGGTTTACAAAAAATGTCTTATGCTGTGTTTTACGAGCGGTTTTACTATCGGTAGGACGTTATTTGTGTACGTCGCTACGTTTAAGCTTTTAAATATTTGTATTTGCAGCAAAATGGTTAATTTCGATGGCTGAATTAAGCTAACAATACAAGATTAAAGCGCTGAATTCGTAGCTTTAGCGTAGAAATATGTAAGCACGTGTGTCTATTTGCTATCTTTAGGAAATTACCTTTTAAAAAAACATATACTTACGTTAACAGGCATTCAGGGAAACCATATGGTGATGACCTGTGGGGACTGTGTATTAAAGGCCACCCCGGCCTGCGTTAAAGTGCTTTGGGTTTAAACTCAAATGCATTTTGCAGAATTAAGTATTTGACACAACAAGGGGTTTAAAGTGGAATCCTATTTACTAGCTTGAGTCCTTGAGTTTTGACCCTTTTGGTGCTAAATGAGACAGAACTAGAGTCAGATTTAATACATTTAGACAGTTCACTTGAGTTCAGTTCCCCACATCTTTCATAAAGAATATCAGCAGGATAGTAGGCAGGTAAATGTTTCATTTACTTTTTATTATTTTTATTATTTATTATTTTTTTTTATTAACATAGCATCAACCCCCTAGAATTAACATTTCTTTTCAGGTGGTCAAATTTAAGAGCATAAATAATATCTGTTAGAGGTGTAGCATGTTTGTATTGAAAATGATATAATAAATGTGGAATTTTTCTGATAGTTGAATAGAAACAGGAATGCATAAATTTAGTTAAACATCAACCAAAATAGAGGAAAATTAGCAAAATTATTGGCAAAAATTACAATTATGAATCACTAATTTTATTACATTTGTCCTTGTTGTTAAAGTCAGGATTGACTTGTATTTAAAGAGGGGAGAAAATGAAGTTGGAAACTATAGAAGGAAAAGTAAAATAAAATATGTTTTATTAAATTTACCCACTTACTGTTTGAGCTCTAATTTTAGACTGTTTGAATAATGAATAAAAAGCAGAATAAACATGATCCAGTTTGTTCCTGCAGGAACATGAATGGCATGATGTTTTGCTTTAATTAAACTAAAGTGATGCTCTTGCTATGTTGTGGTTCTGATTTTGTATTAGGATTATATAAATTTCTCCTTGTGTGTCTTTAAAATATATAAAAAAAACATTTTTTTCACTTTGTGTTTTACCAGCCTTAAATAAAAAAATTGTTTGCAGCTAAGATTTAGTTTAACATTAAGTTGACAATTTTTCCCACTAATGAGATTTTTACATGTATAAATGATACAAACACAAAAGAGATGTCTACATTCTTTTTAGTCAGTTATATTTAATTTAAAATCATTTATGGACAAATAAAAACCACAGAGATGTTTGTGTTTTATTTCTTTAGGATAGTTTATACAATTAACTTTTCTGTCATCTGACTTATTGAACTCATCAGAACCTTGACTCAAATATTTACATTTCTGAAGTTTTTCTCTAATTCTCTAAAATAACAAGCTAGTATTATAACTGATCTGTTCTTTTTGCTACTTCACCAGAACTGGACTGCAAAGATAAAACAATCTGGATTTTATCTCTCAGCTCCCGCAGAGATGTATTCTTCACTCGTGTCTTAATGATTCAGGAAATAGTAACAGAAGGTCAAACTTAAGTTTATGTGTCTCCTTGTTACATTTCCCTAAAGTACTAATGACAACACAGCTATATCTGGGTGTAATCTACCGGAATGATTTTTACACCGTCACCCTTCTTTGCTGTGAATCCCAGCGGTCCCGGCTCTGTCATCGGCCTTCAGCATATTTGCTGCGACAGCACTGGAATGTCTGGGAATGCGCCTTTTATAGATGCACTGGATCAACAACTTTTGCTGCAAGGATGGGGACGGCTTGTTGTTTTCAGACTCGGCATTTAAGAGGATTGCAGAATTTGGCCATTTAAAAGGCTGGTGTCTCTTCGAAACAGACTACAGACCCATTTCGTTTGTGCATCACAATAGGAGGGGGATTAAAATAAGGCCGTGTTCTGCTTCCCGACGAGTACTGAGATTATTTTAGTGAATCAGAAATATAGATTTATTTTCAGCCAACATCGTGTCACGGGGGGACAAAGCATTTTTGTTTGACTGCTTTTGTTCTAAGCTTTAGTAATCAGGCACATATTGTCTGGTTAATTGACTGCGGCTAGTTTTTCCCACGGCCTACATTTTTGGATTCATTTGGGAATTGACGAGAAAAGCTTTTAAATTGTTAATATTATGGAACTGGTACACTTGTCTGTATTGGCCTGACGTAACCTGCATCCACAAATCCAGTTATGTGTTTTGAGGGGCAATGGACAAAACGGTGGTGACCTTTTCGTTTTAGTACTTATCAGATATGTTGCAACAAAGTTGTTGCTGTTTTGTTATTGTAGTAGATCTAATTAAACAAGTTCTTGTGACTTATCTCCAAAGAGTCCAAAAGTTATAAGAAATGCTTTTAAAGTGTCCTGCAGCATGTGTGGATTTGTCAAGAGAAAGCCGTTGTTACATGAAGTCGCCTTGTATTTCACAGGATGTCCAGTCACAGCTGTGGTAAAAATAGATCCTAATGTTCAGGGTGGGAAAGTCAGCAGCAGAGACGGAAATCGAGACCTGGGAGTCAGATCTCCTCAGTGTCCTCAGCCGTGTTTATCTGACCCGATCCTTTGGCAGGAGCCACGTTTCTCCGTTTTCTGACCGAGCGTCAGCTTTAAACGAGCTCCCTTTGTCTTTCCGTGCAGCACAACTCAGGGTCACTCATCATGCTAATGAGGCTGCTTTGAATAAATACCTCTGAGTGCATGAGGCCTCGGGCAAACAGGCATGTCTTGTTATATTTTGGAGCTGCTCTGTGAATTATTATTGTCTTATTTCTGTCCTCATTTGAAGCTCTTTGTAGCGTCCCCACCGAGAGCAGGAATGCTTTCATTACTCAGCACGGGTGCTATTATTTGTACGCCTACCCACCAATTACTGCATTTGGATGTAGCCTAGACAAAAGGAGGGTTGGGTGTAGGGTACCACTAGTAGTCAGGACAATACTAATTAATCTCAGACTGTTTTAAACAGAAGCGTTACATACTAGCAATTTTCAGATTTTCCTAATTTAATGTTCCGCTCCACACTTCTCTCCCCGAAATTCACCCATTCTCCACTTAATCTGGCCTTTCTGCTGCTCCAGTTTTGACAAAACCTGTGAAATGTGCCACTTGCCATTAAAGTCTGACATTTGTGAAATAACACTGATTGCTCTGAGCGGTTCACTCAAGCATTAAAATAAAGTAAATATCATGTGTTTGTGCCAGAGGGAAACCTCGACAGATGCAGTGTAAAGCTATGTTTGGGCTTCTGCTTGATTTGTAAAACTTCTGTAAACATTCATACAAATGTTCTACAAGTTTACAATAAAGTCATTTCATCGAAACCAAGCAATTAAAAAACTTAAATGTATTTTTTTATATATTTTATGGAATTCTGCATTTTAGACAATGTTCTGTGACAGTAAGTGCATAAACATCACTCCTTTTCATTGATCTTTGAGAGCACAATGAAATTACTTTTCAGAACACCCATTCAGAAGAAGACAGAACATAACAAACACAGGAGAACAGGTGCCTTTTATTGTCATATCATGAGCCCTGCATTGATACATATCATATCACCAAATTCTTGACAATATACAGCTCTAGTTTAGACTAAATGTGGATCTTTTTAGTTAATAATTTAGTATTTGTCAAGTTTCTGGTGTCCCTGGATACCCATTTCCTTATCTTCATGGTATCATCCACAAATGGTAAAAGGGAATTACAAGTACTAAATAGCTAAACCTTACTAGCATATAGCTACATCACCCAGATAGACTTGTTGAGAATAATACCCTTACCATGGAGGCATATTCCAGTTGTCAGGGTGTGCATATTTGCTGTGAATTAAACATTTTTAAAGTTTTTTGTCAATATGTCACCTATGTATTATTTTTTATAACAATAGTTACAATTTTAGAGCTATCCAAAATATTTATCAAAGTATCCATCACAGAGAAACTGAATTTAATCCTAGGTCAGAATATTTTTATTTCAAAAGCACTCTCTCTGTGGTCCACGTGTTCATTAAACCCAAGTGTTTTGGCCTCGGGCATTAGTCTCCTTAAATATAAAAAAGGAAGTAATTAATGAGACATTTTCACACTGAATCAGTTCCCAAGACTCCCACACTCTTCTGGTTTATCAGTCTAATCCACTGGTTATTAGGCAACATGCCCGGTTGATAATGTCTGCCGGTGGACATGCTTGTGTTTGCAATCAGGGTTACTCTGTTTTTAGTGTGTTGCTTCCTTTTTCTCCCACAGGCCACATCCCATCATCGCTTGGGGTAATCCTCCGGACCACAGACAAGATTGTTTGGGCAAATGAGTTTGAGCGTAAGTTGCAGGAGAATTACTCTAATCTGTTTAGCCAAAATAACTTTTATTTTCCTGATCTGCACCACCGCTCTCTTTCTCTCATGGAGTCTATCTGTATTTTCTCCACAGCTGTAGAGCTGACCTGCCTGATAGAGTCCATCTCTACAAACAACCCACGGATAGAATGGAAGAAGATAAAAAATGGCATCCCCAGTTATGTCTACTTTCAGAACAAAATATCAGGTAAACCTCTGGGAAGGTCATTAAAATAGACCACATCCAGCAGCTTTCAACATTTCAGAGCAAAGTCTCACAGAACCTAGCTAGATGAATAGTACATTTAAAGAACTTGGCACCAAACTTTGTTTTTGAACTTTTTCAGTCATGCTCTGTATGTCAATGAGCAATTGTAAAGTCTTGTTTTTCCTCTCACTTTCTTTGAAAAAAAAAAAAAAAAAGGGGACTTGGAGAACAGAGCTCAGCTCAGAGAGCCGGCCAACATTCTGATCTTCAACACATCTCGAAGAGACACAGCAGAGTACCGCTGCGAGGTGGCCGCCATCGAAGATCAGAGAGACTTTGATGAGATACTTATTAGTCTCGCAGTTAGAGGTATACACCACATGCCCATAAAAGACTAAAACTTAATGTATTGTTTGTATTTGGATCCCTATTTTACTTTAGAAATTACACAAGTCTTTTCATATTGAAATGTCATTTTTATGGATTAAAGCAATCATTTGATAAGTGTGTCGATGTCCTCTCATCTCCCAAAACATGAAACTCAACTATTTGAAGTTGCTTGGCAACTATTCATTGCCTTGGGACTTGCATGTAGGATAAGCAAACTGACTGCTGAGATAAAAATCTGCAGTAGTGAGCAGAAGTCCTTGAAGTTTCTCTGTTTAATAACAGCCAGGTTTAGTGAAGAGGGGTAAAAAAATGGGATTATAAAAAAGTATAAAACTTGTTTCTAAATTACACAAATAAAAGAACATGAGTGAAGCTTCAGCTTTTTAAGAAGAACACTTCATACCATACATACCACTTTTATTTATAAAGCACTTTAAACAGGACAAGGCCAACCAAAGTGCTGTACAGTAGACAGACACAACAGGACATAGTTTTTTAGCTTTATAAATCACATAGTCTGTTACTGTACATGCAAAAAAAAAACAAATCTAAAATTTCTGGGTAAAGTTCATGTACTTGCTGCTAGCTCTTTAGTGCTGAAGCAGTGAAATCATGTAACCTGTTGCCGGCAGATGTGACTTGTTGTTTGTGTGCAGTGAAACCTGTTGTGCCACGGTGCAGCATCCCTGAGAGGGTCACGGTTGGGACATCGACCGAGTTGAGGTGTTTGGAGAACGAGGGCTTCCCTGCTCCTCAGTATCGCTGGTTTCACAACAGTGAAGAACTTCCTCAGGATCCCAAAAACAGCCAGAAATATGCTAACCTCTCCTACGCCATCAACCCTGACACAGGGAGCCTGGTAACAAAAAAAAACCCCACACACTTGCCAATAATTGCTGTATTTATTACGTTTTAAATTTTTCTTCAAACTGTGGAAACTATCACATAAAAACAAGCTTCTTTTTTTAATATTTTTTGGAAGGTGGGAATTTTTACTTATAAAGATAGTCAGTTACACGTTATGTAATATAAACAGCTTAATCTAAATAAACCCTTACCCATCGAGTGACTAATTGCAGGATTAATCTCTCTGTGCCTCCAGTGAGAAGGCTTAACTGAACTCTGGCATATGAAAACAGCATAATGTTGCATTCAAAGTCAAGCTGGTGTATTTATGGTTAACTTAAAAAAAGAGAAAAGTACTGAAACCACATGAAAGCCTACAATCAGACAGATGTCAGATAGCTGTCAATTATATTATTAAACATATTGTCCAGTTCAAATGGAGATATTTTTAGAACAGTCCCTGATCAGAATCCTGTAAATCTACTTCAGTGCCAGAGCAATGATTTTTTACCCCCCCTCATAACTCTAATTTCAGAAATTTCGACGGGTGAGGAAAGACGACGCAGGCGAGTACTACTGCCAGGCGAAGAATGATGCAGGACATGCGCGGTGCCAACCACAAATGATGGAAGTCTGTAAGCGCCTTGCACGATTCTGCAGTTTTGTGGTCACTAACTGAAAGCCGCTTGAAAAAATAGTTTATTGAAAAGGGGGATGAAGGTCTTTGCAGATGTGAAGAAGTTTTTTGTTGGGTCACATTTTTGTGTCTAGATATTATTTTTACAAGATACGAGGCTTGAAGCTGTTTTCTGTGACCCGCTGCAGGTGATGTTGACTACCTTGGAATTTTCCTGAAAGTCTTCGGTGGAGTGACTTTGTTAGTCTGTTTATTCGCTTCGATTTATTCCATCAGACGTCTGCGCTATCACCAGAAAAGTCACAGTGGCAACAAGTGAGTGCAGTCTGTGTCTCTGACGGACACATGGATGTCAGAGAACTTCTCCACCAGAGATTTGCATTTCAAACCGTTTTTTCTTTTACAGCTACAACTGGTCACCACGGAATGGTGCTGTTGAATACGGTGATGCAGACGAGGTAGATAAACTCTGCAGAACATCCTATTAATGAAGTAATCGCTCATGTTTGTTATTCTAATTTGCGTGTTTTTTTTTCACAGGGTCATTTCCGCCACAAGTCGTCATTCGTCATTTGACAGCTGAGAATCCAGACAAGGCGAAAACAAACACCGCTGAGGTTAACTTGCAACAATGATCCTCATGTTAATAAAGTTTATGGTGAAACGTGGCACATTTTTCTCTCTGATGCACATACAAATCTGCTCAACTCTCTTGCCAAAGTATCAAATAAAATTGTGGCACCAAATATTTGTTCATGCCACGGACCTGTTTTATATTTCTTCTCTTTGTACGGATTTTTGTTAAAACATTTGTCCTTGCTTGACACTACTTTTCAGTTTTTTTACTCATTTTCCAACAAAATTGTATCTTACAAATGGGAGCATTTCAAAGCTGTGAAGTTTGATATTTGGCCCCTCTGTGTTATCACAAGTTACTGTAAGCTAACATCCCTCACTTGTTTTTGAACAAACCTTTTTTTATAAATTTTTTACTGAGCAAAGTTGTTTTAAAAAATCGTTTACATTATATCAAACAAATACAGATTTAATTGTCTCGCATGCTAATGAGCTGAAAGGGGCATTTGTATATTCTGTAGATATTCAGACAATTAGTAGCAGACTGCAAAAGGCTGAAGACATCAGATTCATAAGGCACACTTTCTCAGCCTTTATTATAGTCCAAAGTGTTAACAAGTATGTCTAAGTACAAATTATAAATTTGATTACTATATACTATGCTGCAAAGTCATTATGTCATTAAAAAAAGTGGTAAGATTTGACTTATTGGAGTGCCGTTTCTGTGTATAAGTGACCTTTTGTGCTTTACTAGTTATTTTGTCAGTATTGGACATATTGTCCAGTTTGGGTTCTGTATATGTATATATTTACATACTTTTTTTGATCTGTTGTTTTTAACGCGTTGCACTCCATAAGTTGTTGTAAAATAGTGGAGTAAACCGGTTTGTTGGGAATAATTTTGACTTTGTTTTACTGTTAAGTGTGTTTTTGCTGTGTTGGATCCGTCTGTGACAACTGTGTCGTTTCAGACGTGTGTAAATGTTCAGTGTGTGACAATTTATGAAGCGTTGTAAAACGTTTGTTGTTCGTTTAGCATCAAAGCTGTGTGTTTATTATTTTACTATTAAATACATTTCAACTGCTGATGTTTCAGATGTTTTCTTATGATCTCAGATTTTATTGGTGGAAAATGATGTTTGGGAACATACCTGTATTGTGAAAATAATTTAAAAAACATACAATTTGTTGTTGCAACTATGAAAAACTTGCCAAGCATTCTCTGCCAATGCAAAGCATTTTTTTTCTGTTTTTTGCTGTCTCTTGTTTGGAGTTTCTGGCATGGCAATACCATACAGTATATTCTCCAAGTGGAAAGGATGAAAGGGCCTGCCTACAGTCCCCATTGAACACCTCTTGGGTCCACTTGGGCATACTGTTTGTGCGAGAGTGACCAACACAACCCCACTGGCTGACCTGCGACAAATGATGGTTAAAGAATAGGATACTATCCCACAGCAGGGTGTGACAAAGCTGATGAGCAACATAGGAGGTGCCTGGCTGTTGTGGCTGTGTATGGTTCTTCCACATGCAACAGAGGGTCCTTCTGTTTGTTAAATGAACAAATTGTGACATTGCTAGTATGTTTTTTTATTTATTTACTTTTTTTTTTTTTTACAAACTTCAATCATCTAAGTCAATAGACAACACAAAATACGAGTTAGTTAGAATAAACTGGAATTAGCAGATTTGGCAAGTTTTTTTATGAACATAACACATAATGCTGCTCAAACCACAAAAAGTGTTTTCTTAACAAAAGTGGTACAATTTAAGGAGAAATGAACAGACTTCTCAACGGTATAAAAATGATCAAAAGGCATTTAACAAAAAACATTTAGGATTAAATGTTTTTCCTTAAAAAATAAAGTAGAGGAACTAATTACCTTTTCTGTTTACAATTTATACTCACTATTTTTAGAGATAAACAGTTGAGCCTTAAATGAATCGTATATTTTAATGAGTGGATTAATTATTTGTCTCTTGACAACATTTAAATCACTGAAACAGAGAAGCTATACAGTTCAGCGACACTAATACGTCACTTCCGATTTTATTTTGAAAACTTCCACCCGGATGTAGTTACGCAATTGGCATGTAGCGTAAGCTAACGTTACATTTTGGTCTTTGAAAACATTTGCTGCTTTTTATCTGTCAGTTCTCAAACATGTAAGATAAATTTATTTTACGACAACTCCGTTTGCCGTCGATTATTTTTAAAAGGAAATTTAATGCTGACAGTAAGTTCAGGAGAGGGGAAAAAAAGGGGAAACGGCTAGTTTGCTAACATACATTTTATGCGCGTTTTCGTTTTACCATCGCTGTACTAGTTTATTATCGTGTAAATGGTCATGTAGCTAAAGTGTTTTTTGTATCTTGTAAAACAACACTTGACTTTTTGTGACTAAAAATATTTCTCTCCGTAAGGGAACTAAACTCGCATACCTTGGGCCTTCGTGTGTTTATTTTTCGTTTGAAACAGGGTCTTTAGTTTGCTAACACCAGAAGTCAAGAGAACGTTACGATAAGATTAACTTATGCGATAAGAGGTTTTGAATTTTTTTTTTCTTTTTGAAGCTGTAGAGTTATAATGAGTTTCTTTAGTTTTGGTCAAAGTGCAGAAATCGATGTAGTCCTCAATGACGCTGAAACGAGGAAGAAGGCTGAACATAAAACCGAAGATGGAAAGAAAGACAAATACTTTCTTTTCTACGACGGTGAGACTGTCAGTGGGAAGGTGAACGTCACGCTGAAGAACCCCGGCAAGAGGCTGGAGCACCACGGCATCAAAATAGAGTTTGTGGGCCAAATAGGTAGGTTCAGACTTCAGTCGGTTCGTTACAGACAGAGGCATCATGTCCACCAATAAATTTTAAATATAACAAGTATTCAAACACTGCAAGAAAACTGATTTAAGTACGAAAAGTTCCAATTGTAAATTACATATAAAGCAAATCTGCACTGAGAACACACACACACAGTCAAAATATTATACAAAGTAGTAATTGATAGTGTTTTTGGACATTTGTAAATGATCTGAACTTGTAGTGTACACGTGTCTCTCAAATTTGGTGCTTCATTGTGTTTAGAATATCTATCATTGATTGCCTGATCTCAGATGTAGTTTAACTTTATTTTTCAGCACCTATTTCTATCAGATCATAGTTAATAAGAACCACTTACCCCTTAGCCAAATTCAAAAAAGTAAAGAAAATAAATGAAAACGTTGTCTTTTTTTATTATTGAATGTCCTGGATAAATCAACACAAGTATAGTTCCATTAGCAAGTTGTTTAAATAGGTTTTAATGACATAATCTTCTAGTGCATCTTCATAATAAGATGATGCTGGAAATTCCCTCTTTGGTTAAACTGATCATGCAAAACCTTATATAACAATATAAGAACAAACATATAAAGAACAACTAGGGATTTCCAGCTGCTTGGATTTCAAATACAATGAACATAAAAATAGTCAAAGTCTCAAAAACAGTCAAATGAACAATGGTAATTACCATTTTACTTATGTAACTATTCAGGAGATAGTACTTTTGAAAGTTAGTTTTAGCTTTTTGGTGGTGTTTTATTAACATTCATTGTACAACATGTTTATTATTATGTCTTCTGTTTATTCCTTGTCTTAGTCCTCTCACAATCAGCCTGCACTATCATTTATTAACTTTTTGGACTTTAAAATAAACTGGAAGAGGTTCCTGTTTTTAAATATCACGTTGAACTTTGGTATACAAGGTAAAACTAGAGCATTTTTAACAAGACCAGCTGTATATTTATTATGACCACTTTTTTTTTTTATTTTTACCCCTATGAAGTTCCCACATTGAAGTTGTTTATTCAGTTTTGTGCGGTATCTGGCCTTGATAAGTATCATATTTGTATTTTAAACTCTTGTGTATGCTTTAGGATTCTGAACCATTGGAGAACAGTTTCAGCACATTAACTTAGACTATCTGTGCTGTGTTGGTTAATCCACAGTACTTTAAAATAAACAAGTCTGGGAAGACAAAACAGTTGTTGGGAAGATGTAGTCATAACAAGAGATCAGCTACCATTTAGAAAAGATTTTTTCTAGTTAAAATGGTTATGAAGCACAAATCAAAATGTTTACAGCTTAGTAGTCATGTATGATTGTGACACTTTGCTGATTTGTGTTTTTTGAACAGAAGCTCATTTCCTTCTTTAAACTGTAGCTTTCACCAGTTTCTTTAACAAATTCAGTAATAAGTGAGATTCTAAGAGTCATTTTCTAAATTTCTCTTTTCCAAAAACAAACTAAAATTTTAGGTTGCCTAGTGTTTTTGGTGCTGCCTAAAACTTTAATGAGTTTTTGTATTTTCAGTGTTAAAAAAACATTAGCAAATTGTTCTTCAAATACATACATACAATATATCAAATGCTTATTTTTGACCCATTAATCTACAGACAGGAGTCATGTTTATGATCTGTTTATTATGTTATGCTGCAAAAATTTAAAGCACATTGTGTTACAGGTAAAAAACAACCATCTCAACATATTAAACGAGTAATTAAAAACATAAGTGTCACAGTCTGGGGCACCAAGATGTCTATTCGTATATGTTTGACTTTTCAGATTAACTCAGATGGACCGCTACAAAATTCACAACATTTTTATTATAAAAATGACTTGTTTATCTTCACCTGTGTTATTAAAGTTTATAAAAGGTTGTGTTGAAGAAAACAAAACATTGTTTTTATAAATTTGGTTTGTACATAAAGCTAACTTTCTCCAAAAACATGACATTAATGATCCATTCAAACTTTTGTTAAGTTTGTATTGGATTAAAACACCCCTCTATATGTGGAGAAAATGCCCTCCATCATGACTTTATGACTTTTTGGTATAAAAGTTACATTTATCAGTAAAATTCATTACCATTTGTTGTTAATGGGGTACATTTTAGGTATAATCTCACCGTTCATGGAACTTTTTAACAGTTCTTTTCTTCCTGACTTTGTCCCAGAGCTGTATTACGACAGAGGAAACCACCATGAATTTGTTTCTCTGGTGAAGGATCTTGCGAGACCCGGTGAAATAACCCAATCCCAGACCTACGACTTTGAGTTCACCCATGTTGAGAAACCCTACGAGTCCTACACGGGCCAGAACGTCAAGCTAAGGCAAGTTGGATCATTCACTTCACTTTATAGCCACCGCGTGTGTTTGTGTGTTTGCTTGTCATGTGGTAACAATTGAACTGAACATTTGACCCCAGATGTTGTCTTTTACTTTCATACTCTGTGCATAAATGAATTAGGTTCATATGTTTGTTGGGTTTTCAGATATTTCCTTCGTGCCACGGTGATCAGAAGACTAAATGACATCACTAAAGAGATGGACATTGTGGTCCACACGCTCAGCACCTACCCCGAACTCAACTCCTCCATCAAGATGGAAGTTGGGATCGAAGACTGCCTCCACATTGAGTTTGAGTATAACAAATCCAAGTAAGAACATTCTGGACGATGTTGGAAAGCATTCACTTTATAAATGGTTGACTAGTAGTAGGTGTTCAGTGCTGTGTGTTTATGCTGCTTTTATTTAAAACACGAGATACACAGGATGCTTCTTCAGGCTGAAAATTTAAAAATTAGCTCACTCACTAATCAACATCTACATTCTCTTTGTTTTATTACGTGTCATTGCATGTTTTCTGACAGATATCATTTGAAGGACGTAATTGTGGGAAAAATCTATTTCCTACTGGTGAGGATTAAAATAAAACACATGGAAATTGACATCATCAAGCGCGAGACGACGGGCACCGGTCCGAGCGTCTACCACGAAAACGACACCATCGCAAAGTACGAGATCATGGACGGAGCACCGGTCAGAGGTGAACACCACTTGTTTGTCACATTAAAAAAATAATAATAGTCCAATAACTGAGAGGCTGTACCGCTCGTTCCACATGTTCCAGGGGAGTCCATTCCCATCCGGTTGTTTCTGGCCGGCTATGATCTGACTCCCACCATGAGAGACATCAACAAGAAGTTCTCTGTGCGCTACTACCTGAACCTGGTGTTGATCGACGAGGAGGAGAGACGCTACTTCAAACAGCAGGTGTGAAACGTTTTCTTTACAAGCGTTGTCATCTCGACAGGTGATGTTTAATTGCACGTGTAAAATTCTCAAAGCACAAGAAGACAAGACAGGAAGTTGTAAAACTTAAGCTGTCATATTTAAATGTCTTAAAGTCAGCAGTTTGTCTTTACAGTGTTTAACGTTTAGAGGAGTAAACACTGCCTTTATTTCCTGCTGACCTAAAATGATGAAATATTGACCTCCAAAACACATTTGTTCCACCACATGGGCACGGATTGATTTCTAAGATTGATTCACCACAGTCCATTAACTTTTGAACTTATGTCAACTAAAATGTTCTGTTGGATCAATATGAACTGTTGGTGTGTTGAAGCTACAGATTAAGAGATACTTTCAGCAGGTACTGCTAAAAAAAGAGATGATATAACACTTTAAGTGCTGCATTTAGAACTCATTATTTATGTCTAAAGGCTGGTTTGCGACAGTATCCAGCAGCTGTGGCTCGGTTAGTTTTTGTCCTTCAGTTCGTACTGCAGTGAATCCAAACTCCAGACATTCGGGAAGTCAGCAGCTTGGGTTCAACCCTGCTGCTGCATGCTGTCAGTGTCAGAACAGCCTCAGTCGCAGTGACGCATGTGTCATCACAGCTCCACTCCCTCAGCAGCGTTCGGCGGCAGAGCTGCCTTCAGTCGTCGCTCCAAATGTTTTGTGCACACTTGTGTCCGTGCAGCCTCAGCTGAGGATGCTCTCACTCTCACTGTAATCACAGCCAGCAGCAGGCGCATGCATAAGACATGAGACTGCATCATGATAAAGGTTAACTCTGTTTTTATTTATTTATTTTTCCCCCATTGAGTCACTGGGAACTGATGTCTCAATATTTAATTATTTTAATAATTCTTTGTGTGTTTACAAGCTGAATGACATTTTGAGTAATCGACGAATTTTGAGCGTTTAACTTTTTTCTTAGGTGCACCAGCACAAAAGTTAGGTGCACCCAAATTTTCAAATGTATCATTTAACATCACAGTTCCATTAAATCTATATTAACTCACAAATAATTAACAATCTGGTCAAAATAAAGTTCGTTATTTGAACCAGAATTGTACAAGACATGTAACTTAAATTCAGCTTACTAAATTGATTCTATGACCTGAAATTGTAACTTACTGTATTTATTTGCGTATAATACGAGAAATTTAACCTCAAAAATCATTCATAAAGTTGGGGGTAGTAGTATACATGGGAGTAAATTGTAAATGATCTTTTTAATGTACAGCCACAGTAAGTTTCAATATTTCTTTGTATAACTGAAATATCCTCCCTCTCTCCCTCTGTAAGTCACACATTGTGATTCATAAAAACCGTAGCTGTCAGAGAAGGAAAAAAAACTTTTCTTTTTCTTGTTAACCATGGCAATTTAAAAAAGACTTAGACTTTAGTTGTATGTTCTGATAAATCCATCTTAATAATTTACCAACTGGTTTCTGCTCTGGTTGTTTAGATTTTTCAGTGACGCACAGATCCCGAAACATCCGCTGCACGCTCTCTGCAGCGAAACACACATACACAAGTCTCCCCAAATAATGTTTCACCACCAGAGGGTGCACCGCAAAGGTTGAAAAATCCTGAAGTCTGTCAGAAATGAGTGGTGGCTCATAACATGATGATTAGATTTTTGGGGGCTTTTTAAGCTTAAAATAGGATTGTATTATACTCGAGATCATATTATACATGAATAAATATGGTCAAATATTTTCTGACTCTGGTTTAAAAAGTGTCGCTACGCGTTTGTGTGCATGTGGATGTTTTGCTACAGGATGGGTACAATTATTGACCATTTTCCTGGTACACACAGCCTAATGAAGTAGGGTTGGGCAATATTGTCAAAAAAATCAATCACGATTAATTGTGGTATTTTGCCGATAACAATTAATTTGGGATCTCTGGACACCCTTATGTCCTAGTCACATGACCATTTAGTGGGAAAGATTTGCTCTTCGTAAAAATCTGTTACAAATAGTCAAATCTACAGACTTCAGGCTGTAGATTTGGCTATTTTGTAGTCGCACGATTAAAAAAATCAGGTTGCATTTTGCCCTGTGGCCATCTTGAATCAAGTTGATGTTATTACATTGTAGATCTGCATCCCCTCTAGACTGATCTAAATAAAAATAAGCTTCAAACTTTTGTTTAATTTTATGCTCTTGCAGGAAATCACACTGTGGAGGAAAGGAGACGTGGTGAGGAAGAGCATGTCCCACCAGGCCGCCATCGCCTCCCAGAGGTTCGAGGGTTCGGCTGCTTCAGAGAGCGCGCTGGAACAGGCTGCCAAGGAGGAGAGTGGATAGACACCCCCCCCCCCCAACGCTCGCCACCGTCTGCTCGGCACGCGGGCTCACCTGTCTACTGTGCAAACATCTGGCGAGGCAGCTGTTTTCTGTCCGTAGCCGCTGCTGGTAAAGAAGGGAGGAAGAAGGGAAAGCAACACGCACTAAAACCCGAGCGTGAACTCTGAAACAGTTTGCATGAGGCGTTCAGAGCAGCTTCAGGCTCCTGTCCCTCCTCATCGTCCTTTTTTTTGTTTGTTTTCTGTACAGGAACTAATCTGATCACCTGTCACCGTGTCTGCTGATTGAGCTCACATGAAATTCTTTTTTTTTATTTTTTGTCTCATTTCTTGCATTCTAATTCTTCAGGCATAAATTTGTTTTCCAGTCTCTTTAAACATCACCGACTTTTCTAACATTCCACATTTATTAAACACATTCCTATTATCGGCTACAACGCTGCACTGCTTAAATGTGTTTTTTTTTTTGTTTGTTTTTTCCCCCTCTTCGTGTGTCTTTGCACAAAAAAAAAAGATGAAATTAAAAACTGGAATCTCTTGTTCCTGTGAGCGAGCTGAAGTATTATTCGACACGTTTTTAGAACTAAACCCTGTAAATAAGACCAGTTAAACTCGCTCTCCTGTTCCAGCTTGTATAGGTTGATGATCCGGTCCACAGTGCTTCAAAACCATCCTTCATGTCCTCGTGCTTTACCTCAGCATTCCAGTGGTGTTCAGAGAGGATGTCAGTGTTTGTGTTCAGATCTAACATATGGATGGAGTTGTCTTTATCCTCTTTATTAGAGACTTGACAGTTGTGCCTATGTGTATTAATCTAATGAGAATCTTCCTGCCTCTAACATGATTTTAGTCTTTTAACCAGAGAAAAACGACAGTAGAATTATCTATCTTTTGCAAAATGCTTATCGATTTATTCCTTGTTTCAGAAGTCAAAATAAATTGATGCCAAATGAAAAAAATTAATCAGTGCTTGTCTCATTATGCATCTAAACTGTTTTTATCCTCATCAGCTGACTTTTTTTGATGTGCAGCAGCAGAGGCTCTGACTGAAAGAACAAGGAGGAACCATGGATCTCTGCTTCTGTCCTGTTTTTTTCCTCCGTAGAGGAAAGTCAGCTCACTTGTTAGCTGTTTCAGTTTGTGGTTCGAAGACAAGAAAAGTCAGCATTATAGAGGCGCAGATGGAATAATAAGTTCTTTGACCTGTGTGCTGACATTCAGTCAGTAAAACCCAGGAGACGTTTTTCTTTTTTTTTGACAAAGACAAGGAGCAACATTCCGACTCAGCGACGCTCAGATCAGGAGGGAATTTCTTGTCAGGAAACGGCGTCCAGCTTGTTTGACAGCGACCAAAAAGTGCAAACTCAGCTCCTTACAGCTTGGATTCAAGATGGAACAACTCTCCTTTAACTGGATTAAAATCGGTTTATGGATCTGCAATTAGCTAAATAATGATTAAATTAAATTGGATACTTAGTGTGACTCATAAGGTAATAAATCTTACATTTATCAAATTAAAACTAAACTAGCTGCTGTCAACTGGATTCAAACATTTATTACTTTAAATACCTGGCTGCAATTTAAAAAATAAAAGCTCAAATCTGTACAGGAACGATAAAAATTGCTGATCAAGATAAAAAAAAGTAAACATTTCAGGACCTCTTTGGAGAACAGATGGAATTTAGGTGCAACTTTCTGAATGGGAGTTTAGCAAGAAGTTGATATAAACTGATCTTATAAAACCTAACTGAGCGCAGAGTCCTAAAATCTGTTCGTCTGGTAAAACAGCTGTTTAACAAGCTGTAAAACATTCTGATCTGTGCAAAGATCAGTTCCATCACAGCAGTAAAACAAAAACAGCTCGACTATAAAAACACAACGGTTCACTAACTCTGTCTTTTACTGTTTCATTTCCTCGTTAGCAGCATCTGCCTTTATTTTATCTCCAACAAACAAAGCTCAGAGATGTAGTTAGAATCCACAAAAAACACTTAATACTTCTATATATAAAACACTAAATGTGTTTCAGCAACTGAGCTGAAGATACTTGAGACGTCGTGAAACAAATCTTCACCGCGGCTCTTCGTCTTCCAGACTCAGGATAAAGTCAAACTGTTCTGCAAAGACAAAAATAAAATGTTCCAGGCATACAGTCAGCATACACATAGATAAAAAGCCAACATATGTGATCAAATCAATTGGCCCTGTACTGTAACACACCGGAGGTCAGGGGCTGCACGGAGAGCCTGGCTCGGGTGAACAAGGCCACGTCCTTTAAAGGCCCGCCGTCGCTGCGATGCTGCAGGTGGAGTTTCTTCAGCTCGGACAGAGGGAGAAAACGCTTCGTCATTCTTTGAAACTTTACATCGACCTGAGAGGGCAGAGCGAGGTCAGTGTTCAGTGAGCGTTAATAAACGGAGCGTGTTTTAGGTTTTTGTTTACCATGCTCCACTTAGGGTTGTCCGCTTTGCTGGTTGCGTCGTAGTGGACGTCCTTCCTGTCGAACTGGGTGTGGTCCACGTAGGCTTCCTTCACGATCTAATCGGAGACACGCAGCTGAAGCCCGCCCAGATTTTTGATCTTGCCAAGAGAAGAGAAACTCACGGTCATGATCCCTGCGATCCCCGGCTCTTTGCAGTTGCTGTGATAAAAGAAGGCCAGCTGCCCCGCCTTCATCTGCCGAAGGAAATTACGGGCCTGCAGACACACAAGGAAACAAAGCTTGATGATGTGTTTGTTTGTGATTTACAAAAAAGAAACAGCTTTTATTTTTATGTGGACCTGATAGTTGCGGACTCCGTCCCAGCAGCCGGTCTGATCGGGCAGAGCCTTCAGGTCCTCGATGCCGAACTGCAGAATGAAGCGAGCCAATCAGACAGCGGCTGTCAGGTTGACATCAGCCAAAGAAACTGCTCCCTACCTTCACATCCACCCCGTTCTCAAAGCGGCTCTCGGGCTCGGACTTCATCAACCAGTGGTCGTACACCGGAGGACCAGCCGACTCAGAATCATCAGAATCTGCAGCTTTCCTCTTCTTTCCAGCTGTAGAGGTTCTGCTCAGGTCGTCCTGTTGGACTGATTTCACACAGAACGTGTCAGAAAACACGATCAGCTGTTAGCCTGTGATTATTTTTGCTCACCTGAACTTTCTGCTCCTTTATTCACTCGGGCTCTTTTCTTTGGAGGCATCTTTCATAAGCTGTAAAGATCAAGAAAAGGTTCAACATGTGACACGACTTAATGCTGAGTCAGCTTTCACACTGTTGTTTTCCTGTCAGCAGTTTCTGTCCTTCAAACTACTTCAACATACTTTGTGTTATCAGTTCCATCAATAATGGTGTGCTGTGGTGTTTGTTTTTTGCAACTTTTCTACTTTTTAAACCGTTTAAATTAGTTTCAAAAAAAATTCCCCATAGAAATAATTATCTCTCACATTGTTCTATTTTAGTTCAGCTTCAGCATACCTGCTCTAATTTTGACTTCCTATATTTAAATAGCTTAAATAATTTTAGATTTAGCTTCTGGTTTGCTCATTTTAGCTTTTAGCTGCTACTTTGCACAATTTAGCTGTTGGCTAGTTTGAGTATTTTTAGCTTCTGATTTACATTTTTAATCTGTTCAGATTTATACTTTTTTTTAATTATTTTTTACCTTAATAGCTTTCCATGTAAAAAAAAACAAAACAATCTAATAATTCACTGCAGTTTTAGTCGTGTGTTAATCTGTCCCCCTAAATTGCTAACATTGTAAATAATTGTAGGTCAAAGCAAATGTAACAACAGAAACTATAAACAACTTCACAGGATCGTACCTTAGCTTTTTTCAGGGAAGTCCATTAACTCCCGCGAAAATCCTGCAGCACGTGATGCCAACAAACATACAGGTGCGCTTTATAAACTTACCGGCTTCTGCCGAAAACTAGCTAGCTATTGATGTATTCGATGTCAACTAGGAAGTCAGAAATTTGAAATATTTATCATTTTTAGTAAATTATTATTACAATGTATGTAATTATAGGTTGCTAATTACATTATTATATGGATCTGAGGCTCTTATTGTTTTATTTTTACTACGCAATAAGTCGAAAAATGATGTGACTTTGATTATATGACTATAATTATATGACGCTTTTACTTCCGAGGTGACTCAAATGCAACATAACTTGATTGGATGAGCCTTGCTAAACACGGTTTTTCAGGATGTTTGGTTTGTTGACAAACAACAACAAATGTGTTTCTAAAGGAATAACCAATTAAGACAGTAAATTCGTTTATATTTTGTAAATGGTAACGGTATGACAACTTCTAGACTGCTGAGCTGAAGGAACTGAGGCAGGACGAATATATTTATTATAACTACATTACCCATCAGCCCCAGCGACAGAGTCGTCACAGTGAAGACAAACATGGCGGTTGTCGGACCTCTCGCCCGGCTTGGCCGCATTATCTGTCAGAACCACCGGTTAATATTTAACAAAATCTCACAGAGACGAGGGATAGCTTCGTGTATCGACCGTAAGTTTGAGATAATGAGATTTATGAGGGTAAAAAGACGTGACAAGAGAGAGAATCTGAATGTGACACCTGCAACTTTGTTAGCCTTTAGCTAATCTTCAGACAGTTTTCTGCAGCATCTTGCATACTGTAACACGTTTTGGATCAGATAAAATGTATTTTGCACACATTCAGCGCTTTGTTAAGCTGCCATTGTTTAATTCATTGCTCTCTCAGATTCACACAGCATATGACACTATGACTTAGGTTTGGTATTTGTGAATTATTTTCCTTATGTTTTAATTCTGTTACAAAGAAAGTTTCCACAATGTAAACTCATATTTAGATGCTACCATCATCGGTGGTCCCAAACTGTTTACAGACAATAAGACATTTGATTTCTGAGAACTGACCTGTCTCTGCAGCTTCTCATGGACTCTCAGATGAACAGAAGGAATTTCAAAAAGTGGCCTTTGACTTTGCAGCCAATGAAATGGCTCCACACATGGCAGAGTGGGACCAAAAGGTACAGTGTCTTGATGAAGTAAAGACTAAGTCATTTTTATAAATTTGCTCCACAGTCAATGTGGTAATATGGTAATATTTTTATACACCTGTCCTAAAACGTGTATCCACCAGCCACATCCACTGAAGAAATTCCTGTTTATTATTACTTTCAAAACTCATTATAATGAAAATGTACTTATGTCGAGCTGATTTTTACCATTTCCCTGCAGGAAGTCTTCCCAGTGGAGACAATGAGGAAAGCGGCCCAGCTGGGTTTTGGTGGGATCTACGTTCAGCCAGATGTCGGAGGATCGGGACTTTCTCGGCTCGACACATCGATCATCTTTGAGGCTCTGTCCACAGGATGTGCCAGCACCACGGCCTACATAAGTATCCACAAGTACAGACCTTTTCTGTGCCAGGCTTGGGATGTATTCTTTGTAAGATTTTTAATGTTTTATTTTGTGGGATTAAATGTAATTAAATATTTTCTTTGCAGTATGTGTGCCTGGATGATTGACACTTTTGGCAATAATGATCAGAGGGTGAAGTTCTGTCCTGATCTCTGTTCGATGGAGAAGTTTGCTTCTTATTGTCTCACTGAACCAGGTTTGTGTTCAAAGGTTACACAATCATAGGAAAGCAGAGAAAATGCAAATTGTTTGTGTGCTTGCAGGCAGTGGCAGTGATGCTGCTTCACTCCTGACTTCTGCACAGAAAAAAGGTGACCATTACATCTTAAATGGCTCCAAGGTGATTTTAATCAGGCAGTTCTTTGTGTTGTTTTTGCTCTGCCTTTACCTTAGCATTATTAAACTGTCACTTCCTGATTCTTTAGGCCTTCATCAGTGGAGGGGGAGACACAGATGTGTACGTTGTGATGTGCAGAACCGGAGGTAAAGGACCGAAGGGCATCTCGTGTCTGGTGGTGGAGAAGGGAACGCCAGGCCTCAGTTTTGGCAAAAAAGAAAAAAAGGTGCAGCTTGCGCTCATGAGGTATTTAAACCTGCCACTAGATGGCAGCACTACGCCACAAACATTCCCCTCTCTGGTCTCCAGGTGGGCTGGAACTCTCAGCCTACGAGGGCGGTGATATTCGAGGACTGCGCGGTTCCTGTCGCCAACCGTCTCGGCGAGGAAGGACAGGGCTTCGGTATCGCCATGAAAGGCCTGAACGGCGGCAGGATTAACATCGGTGAGCTGGAGACCGTTTCCCCAAGACCTGTCAGCAGTTTATCAAATGACACAAAAAAAACAACTGAAGTAACATATTGATCATTTAAGCTTTTGTATTTAACACAAGTCTGTACCGGAAGATAAACTATTGTCTGATGATGGACAGGTGTTTTCAGCTGATGCGTTTTAGATGTTTGCCCCTTTTTTGTAACAGTTTCAAACAAGACAGAAGCTTCTGTTTCCCTTCACATTTGAAGTATTTTATTAGCAGGTGTGCTAATTTGTCTTGACCTCGCACTGGTGTTTGATGGGTTTTCCTTTCACCTCTGCCTTCAGCTTCCTGCTCACTGGGCGCGGCTCACGCCTGCGTGCTGCTCGCCAGGGACCACCTGCTGGTGCGCAAACAGTTTGGAGAGACACTCGCCAACAGCCAGGTCGGGAGCTTGTTTACCCTTATTTTTTTTAGACCAGATTTCATAATATAACGTATTTTTAATCAATAATCTTAATAGTTTTTTTTGCTTCCTGCGTGTAGTTTCTTCAGTTCAAACTGGCAGAAATGGCCACAAAGTTGGTCGCTTCTCGTCTTCTAGTGCGTGATGCTGCGACGGCGTTACAGGAGAACCGATCCGACGCCGTCACGCTCTGCTCCATGGCCAAACTGTTCGTCACAGATGAGTGCTTTACTGTGAGTTACTTTAAAATAATAAAATGGTTTTATTCTATTTGTTACTCTGTTCTTTTTGTATTCGGACCATATAAAACACCCACATCCAGCATAAAGTGTAAAAAAAAAAACAACTTATTATTATTTATTGTTTTTAAACAGATCTGTAACCAGGCTCTCCAGATGCATGGAGGCTACGGTTACCTGAAAGACTACGCAGTGCAGCAGTTTGTGCGAGACATCAGAGTCCATCAGATCCTCGAGGGCAAGTTTCTTTTTTTTACTTGTTTCTGTTCAGGTTAACCCGTTTTCTAGTTTGACCCTTTTTGCTTTTCCCCAAAGGAACCAATGAGGTGATGAGGATGATTATTTCCCGGAATCTGCTGACTGAGTCCTGATCTTCAGCAGACCTGAACAGTTCCTGGGTGGCTGCTCCTAAACTGTCTGTAGTTTTTGTCATCTAAATTTATTAGAGTTTGGGGACGATCAAATTGTTGCGCAGCGTCGACTCAGCTGTTGCATTTTTATCTTCAGTGACAACAAATGACTGTTTTGATGCTAAATCGGTGCAATATCTTTGTAATACCTGCAACATTTTCAACACTGAAGTACAGATTGTAGCTCATAAAGGACTGAATCAGCTTTGATTGTATGACTCAGCATTTCAAAGCAACAATCAGGTCCAAAACACAAGAAACTAAACAGTTCAGAGCAGGATTTTAAGTATTTTTTTTTGTTCTCCACACATCAGATTTTGCTGAAACATGTCAGAGAAACTGACTTATGTCCCGTCCACATATTCCTTTTAAAGAATTACCTCCCAAATGTTCATCTTTGACAGAGGATGTTTAAGTTTGGTTTTCATTTCAACAGCTCTGCTCCCCTGTGTGTCTTTACAATTTCTTACTGCAAGTGAACATTTTACATGGATTTACGGTTTGATCTTTTTCTGGTTTGCTACCCTTCAAAATAAAAAAACTGATATCCAAAAAAATTATTTTCCTGCTGCTTGATTTCCACTCAGACTTTTCTGTTTACGTTTAAAATATTAAGTGAGTGAATGCGGTCGAACACTTCAGAACAATTTATTTTTAAAAAAAATTGTCATCAACAAAAGCTCCTTTAAACCGAAACGTTGCTTTTTTCCATATCAATAAATCAGAACCACATTATTTTCAGAGCTCTGTATCTTTTACAGTAATAATTTTGACTCATGTTTGCAGTAAATAGAAACCGAGCACCTTAACAGAGTTACACTCAATATTCAGTTTACATTCAAGCTACCGGAACAGATAAATTACTCTTTACATGAGCGCTCAGTTCAAAGGAATGACATTGTATTGTTGCAAAAGTTTGAACCCCTCTTATTGAACTCCCTGTGAGGGAAGTGAAATGTGTGAAGCTGTACCCCAATTGTCAGTTTTTGCTCAGAACCTAATGTAGTCAGCCAATAAAAGTGACTGAAAACTAATCTCTACTCAGGTGGATAAAGTCCAACAAAAGTGACGTGAAAATATTCTGAATACAGTAACAAAAAAAAAAAATATATATATATATATAGTTACTATATATATCCCACAGATGGCAATAACTCTTGAGTAACAAACTGATATAAAGACAAACTGCTGCTTGGAAATCTTAAAACCTCAGTTCAGATATTTTCAAAGGGTTTCATGGAAAGTTAATATCTTACCTGTTGTAGATAGCTCTTTGAACCACCTCAGTTTGGAAAACTGAAGTTGAAATTGGACCACATCGATGAGCTAAAGGCTAGTCTGAGCGACGACAGGCTCAAAGTGGATTGCTGCCATCTTGAAACAACTTAAAGCAATATTAAAATCATAAAGAGGAATAAAAAAAGCTTATATAAACTGTATACAAAATATAAATAAACAAACACTAATTTGGCAACCAGATGGAGCTGTACTCCTCATCTGATGTTTAGGGGTGTAAATCAGCAGCTTTATCACAATACAATATATTGATTTGTTGGGATGAAGATATGTTTCTCTTTCACAAAGTCTGTGAAAAAGAAATGAATTTGTTTTGGCTTTTTAAGTGAATCAATCATTTAATCTTTTTTTTTTTTTTGCAAGTTTTCTTAATATCTCAGTCTTTTACTGTTTGAGACCCATTGCTCTGTTGTTCAAGTAGAAATCCAATATTCCTGATGGAAGTGCCCCAGTCTGCATCGAAAGTGCTACAGCTAGCTGCTGCTGCAGTTTTCACTTACAAATAACCACTTTTTTGAACAAATTGTCTCACATGAATCTGACAATGAAAAGATCTCTAAAATAACACTTGTGTGAACTAATTGGAGGTCCAAAGAGCTATCTACTGCAGGTAAGATATTTATTGTTAAAGTCTCATTGAACTATCCTTTTTAATTTTAAAATCTAGAGGAACTGTTTTTTAAAATCAAATAAAAATATACTTATTCTTGGTGAATGCAGCAAACAAAAAATAAAAGCAGAAAAGGAAGTGAAACTCTTCAACATGTCGATTATTATTATTTTTTTAAACAAACTGAAGGGACGGTTTGTTTAAACGAAGCCACTTGCGAGACATTTTCAGGCGGTCTCTGAGGTCTTTTAAATGCTGTCCACCTCGAGGTCTTCTCTCCAGCTGTCCATCAGAGGCGTCGCCGCCCGCCGGCTACACCAGCGAGCCGGCTTGGCTCTGAACAGGCACCATCACAGCAACCGCTCCCATGCGTGTCAGAGTGGAGGAGCTGATCTGTGGGGATGCAGGTAGCGGAGGGGCCGCCTGAGGCTGAGCCCCCTCTGTCCTCATGTGGGAGCCTGCCGTGGGGCTTCTGAGGACCTGCGGGGGAGCCCCGTTTGTGCTGGGAGGCCTCTTGTGTTTCCGTGTCGGCGTGCCTCCGATGTTGTACCCGGGAAGCCCCTGTAAGCTGTTGGCCTCTCCGGGTCGCAGGTGGTAGGCGTTGATCACGGAGCCTGTGTCCGACGCCGACATGGGGGAGTACGGGTACTGGAAGTTGGCCTGATGGGGGTCTCGTGAGCGAGGGCTGGTGGCGATAGAAGACAACGTGCCGTTTTTGGACACGTTGTCCGAGCCGGTGTTGCTCTTCGCCCACGACACTCGCTTTGGTGCCTGAGCATCCTCCCTGTGGAAGGAAGAACAAAAGGGAAAATCCCTTTTTTTTCTCTTTCATCACCATCATCATTACATGCTGCCAATCAGAGGAGGTTTATTTCCATAGACCAGTGGTCTGCAACCTGCGGCTCTGGGGCCACATGTGGCTCTCTGGTCACTCTGCAGTGGCTCTATGAAAATGTCACCAAACATAACAGAATTTATATATTTTTTGTTTTTTATACTCACAACAGAAATATATTTGTATGCAAATATGTGAGCAATACTACAAATACAAAAGAATAAACAAGTTAGCTCATGCTAGCCTGGTATTTACTTAAATAATCCAACTTATTTCTATGATCTCTCTCTCAAATCCGTCAGAGTTACCTTTAAATAATTTGAAGACTACATAATAAAAATTAGAAAAAAAAAACCATATACCTGAATAGTTCAGTTGAACTAGTTTTTATGAAAATCGGTAAAAAACTATATACACTATAAAAACTTGTTTACATGAATCTGTTTTTTTCATTTGTCCTGATGTGCAAAAATAATAATAATAAAATTCACAATGTATTTTTTAGTTTATAATATCACCTCCACTGGCCATAAAGGTTACTGAAAAGGCCTCAAAAAGGCCCACGGACCACCAGTTGATAATCACAGTTGTAGCTTGTTTTGCCGCTCTGAACACATTTTATTAGTAAGTCAAGAAGCACAGATTGCACTTTTAGTCGTGAAGGTTGCAGACCCCTGCCTTAGACAAACCACATCCTACTCTTACTTGATCTCATTGGCCATTTCCTCCTCTGTGTCCCGCCTCCTCCTAAGTATGAATATGAGGAGGAGCACCATGGCCACCAGTCCCACCACCGATCCCAGAGTCGCTGCGGCGATCACGCCTGCATTTGAAGCTGTTCAGACACAACACGACCAGCGTTCAGACCCAGGTGGATTGTGGGTAACAGAGTACCTGCAGAGCTTGTGAACGTACAGGTGAGAACCTCCAGGTTGATGGAGCAGCTGTCGGAGCCGGCCGTGTTGCTGGCTCGGCAGATGTACTTCCCCGACATGCTTTTAGTGAGGTTGCTCAGCCTGAGGGTGCCGTGTCTCTCGTCTGCAACACGAGCTCACGGTTAAAGAAAAAAATACAACAACACACAAACACTGATGCACAAGTTTAGACAATCATAAGAACTAAACAGAAACAGCACAAAATGATAACTATTTGAGCCGGGAGCGTGTTTGTGTTTTGTTACACAATCTGTTCTTTTTTTCAGCACACGTGGATCAGATATTCTGCTACAAACGTCGACTGCAGAGAAAATAAAATAAACAAGCTTCATGAGGGACTTATCACAGCAAATCCTCTGAAATCCAATCTTCAACGTCACACCGCAGCATGTCCTCATCTCGTGCGGTTTTTGTGTTTTTCTCTGGCAACATGAATACATGGCGTGTTTTTGTTTTGGTGAAATTCTCCACCATAATGGAAACTAAGGTAGCTAAGTTACATACATCTACATACACGGTACTTCCTAAAAATGTTTTTAAGAACTTATAAGGTTTACAATTCTGTAATCTTTGTGGTTTTGAACAACAGTTTTCTACGCTTTATAAAAGATCTTTCAAGATTCATTGCAGCTCTTGCATCCAACAGCATCATGTGCTGATATGATCATGGGCAAATAAAGCTTTGTTTTGAGCAATTAAGAGTTAAAAATAGAAATATATATTTCGTTTAAAATAAAAAAATAAACAAACTACAACTGCACCAGATTGTGTCCTATCCCACTTCATCCCCACTGGGATAAACTGTCTGACCTTCTGTTGAAAAAGATTACTGGTTCTCTCAAAGTTCAATAAGATCATACCTACTTTTCTTCATTGTTATTCTCAAATTATGTCCGAGAGATAAAAAAACAAATCGGCAAATCCTGAAGAAGAGCGTGTGTGCATGTGTGTGCAATGCTCCTGTTCCTCTCTGATTGTTTAATCCTCCTGAGTTGAAAACCAGCTGTGACAGTTCTGACAGATTAGCAGAAAAGTCGGCGGATTCTGATCTTGGAGCGAGCTCGATCGGATCAGAGCGGTGTCAGAGCGGCAGGAGATCTAACGTTAGCAGAAGGTGCTACCTTCATGTCAAGACAGCGGAACTGTGCTTCATTGTCATCGATGCATTTGTCAAAGCCACGACGATTCATGGTAATTAGCAGATTTTCTACACACCTGGAGGCATTCATGGAAACATACATTTGTAGAGAACGCAACAGAAAGAGCAGAAAACCAATGTGACCATATTTGGAGCAGACTGTAAGTTGATTTAAAGTAACACAAACACTTAGTTTCATACTTTTCAGGTATTTGACCTACTGAATCAGGCAACAGACCCCTTCACGATATACACAAACGAGCCCAATGACCACTTCTTATTTATCATTTTGGTTCCTGGTACCAAGTGCTTCATACCAGAATTCCTTTAGGAGTTGCTATAACTCTTCATCATCACTGATTGATTGAAAAAAGACGGAGAATCATTGGTTCCTTCGTGCTTTTTTAACAGTAAATGGTCATAATGTCAGAAGGTATTTCAATAATGCAACTTTAAGTTGAAAAAACACCAATTTTAAACTCTCAGAACAGTCTGCAGTGTGACATCATGTTTACCACTGGGCAATAACTTCTTCCAACTAAATTTCAACTGACAAGATTTTAATGTGAGAACTCTCTTTTTCTGTTTGGACAAAGCTAGCTTTGCCGTTTGTATTTGGCTAATCGGCTACGCTAAACAGCATAGTTACAGTTCAGACATGAGAGATTAGCAATTAACAAAATAAAGTTGTATATTTTTAAACTTATCTTTAAATTTGTGTTTTTAATAACCTTATTGGATAGTTTTTGATCTTTGTATGACAAAATAATTATGAATAAGACTTTAAAAATGACATGAAGTTATGTTTCAAGTAGCTTTTTTAGTCTTTCAGGGTTCATGTTTTGTTTAAATTCAGAAATCAGAGGAATGAGGAACCAGGACATGCAAGAAACAAAGAGCAAACAAAAAAAGTCATAATTTATACTCCTAAATTAATGGCACAAGGAATGCACATCTAAATCAAACACAATATGTTGGGTAAAGATTTAAAGGATGATTTTAACCCCACCCCAAAAATTGCAAATAAAAAGAATTTGTTAAATCTCATCTCGCTTATCTTATGAATTTTTAGAACAGACAAAAATTTAAAAGATCTGTTGAGTATTCCCAAAATGTTAAAGAAATTAAATATGACCTGAAGATCTATAAGTAAGAAAGAAAAAACTATGTTACAGACTAACAACTAGTAGTACTTTTTGGTAATCACTTCAGGAAGCATTTTTAGAAATCGGGCTGATTTTTGTTATTTTCCTTTAAATCTTCTCTTTGGCTCAACAAACGCCATTTTCACAGCAGAAAATGTGATTCATCCAGATGTCAAGGCCTGCAGGTGAGAATGGGTAAATATGGGGGTGAATGTAAGAGTGAAAAACCTTACCCATGAACCCAAGGACAAGCAAGGGCTGGGGACAGGCTCTCCATTCTGAGGTTTTGTGCAGGAGGAAAAATGGCAGAGAGAAGGCGAGCATGAAAAAATGGTTTAGGTTGAAGGGATGAATATAGATGGGAAGAGGGGGAAAGAGGAAAAAGGTGTTTTTTTCTTTTTCTGTCCCGAATCCAACTTCTACCTTTAAAGGGGCTGATTAAATTATAACACTGGGGTTGTTAGAGAGGGTCAACGGGACATGAGGGATATGAGAGGATAAACAACAGCAGACAGACATATTGTTGAAACAGATAAGCAGTGACGGCAGAGTAAAGTTCAAGAGTTGGCGTCAGAGCAGATAAAATCACGACATTTGAAGTTAAGCGCAAAAAGGCAGGCGAGGACGCACAGAAACACGTAACGTGAGGGTGTGAGGGAGCGTTCGGCACTACAAAAGCCCGGGTTAATGCACAATCAGAGGGAGTAGTTTTCATCTCATGAGTCTGGGGACTTTTCTGCAATAAAGAGATGAAAGCCACGGATCAAAGCAAGTTAAGTCAATACGCAATCAATCACTCTAAGTCCTGTTGTTCGGAAACAGATGGCATTTTCTCTGAAGCGTCACTTCAGAATAAACATCTATATAATAATGCAAGACATGCCTTTTTCCTGTCTATTTCATAGTCTGTACTTTAAGAGGGGGATGCTGTGAGTCTCCATCTGGAAAGAGGATTTCACGCTGTATGTTATGGAAAATCAAGAATCTTCCTTTGAGGTAAATTTAGAGCATCCTCAGCTGCAGGCAAAATTATTCCAGTCCTTATTGAGTAAGAGCTTATTCTTGTCTTCTGTATAAAATATAATGAAACTTAGTTTCACTGTACATACCTACGTCTGGTGTTTTCCAACACATTTCTGATGCCTGCATTTTGGTCATTTAGGTTGTTTCTTTTATGGCAAATTTTTACTACTTATTCATTTTTGTTCTCTATGCTGTATGCCACTATAAACAGATACAATTAAAGCTATTATTTAATTCCAATGAACCTGAAAAAAAAGCAGTGATGAGCATGAGTGTCAGGAGAAACCAAAGCCTTTTTATTTCTTTACAGTACAAGTTGCTGATGATTTTATGCCTGATTTATGAGGAATAATGAGGAATTTTGTTAATATTTTACCACGTTTCTCAAACTATTTGTTCCAGGCCTGTTCATTTTAACACTTCAGTAAAAAAAAAATAGATGAAATGTGAACAAACTAACAAAAGTAGTGGCGTCACATGCAGAGGTGTATTAAAAAAAAGGTAAAATTAAAAATACCTCAACAGAAAATGCCTTTGGTAAGAAAGAATTTCACCAAGAAAATTACTTACATAAAATTCATAAAACTACTCCTAATAAATGGCGAAGTGCTTTTATGCACACTAAATTGTTGAACTTACTCAACCAAGTTATGTCAACTGGTTCCATTAAGCTGAGATTTTTTTAAGGGCGTGAACAAATTTGTTATGTAATGTGTTATGAGATGTTAAATTTTAAAGTAAAAACATTAAAGTAGGGCTGGTCGATATGGCAAAAAAAAAAATCACAATTAATTTTTTCAGAATAATATTATCACATTTTTTTTGTTAACCTAAAAAGTGACTGAAAAATTATTTGACAAATAAATAGCTATAGAAAAAAAAAATTATGTCTGTTATTTCACTTTCACTAATATAACAAGTAGCTGTGGTTCAGTAGAACATTAGATTAGTTTTGCAAGGTATACACTATACACCTCTGGTCTTGTGCTCACCTAACTGTATTTATGAAGGGCAGTAATGCGAAAAGATAACCTGGAAATATATATTTTTTTCTGCTGTCACATTTAGACATGACAATAAATCACCATAAAAAGCAGCTGAAAGCAGTTTTGAGGTTCATTAATCCTGTTTTGCTCACTCACTTTGCATCGGGGAGAAGAAGACCTCAGACGTGGGTGCAGCTTTGGTCCATTTGTACTGAGGGGCAGGTTTTCCATGCTGGGACCTGCAGCTCAAAGTCACATTGCCTTTCACCACCGGGTTTCCTGTTAGGCTGCACTCCGGAGGCGAGGGAGGAACTGGAGGGACAGACAGACAGGGGTTATTGATTCATTCCTGAACATGTCCTTTTATTTTTAATCCACAGCTTCGGCGGTGCAGAGATTTCTCAGGGCCAGTGGCCAGATTGTTTCAAAATTAAGCAGATATTTCAACCCCTGCCCCTCCCTTTCCCCTCTAGTTTCCATCTGCTTCTGAAAGATGACATAATTCTCTCAGAGCTCATTGAATCCCTTAACAGCAGATGAGTTTTATTTGGGCAGCTCTTTCGTAATATATATATATATATATTTTTTTTTTCCAACGGACTCCTTCAATCTAAAATCCCTCAGAACATCCAGCTTTTCCTCAACCTGAGCTGGAGTTTCGCCGCCCGACCCTTCCTGATTACATTTAACCTTTGAAGGTCCTCTCAGCGCCGCAGACCCTGTTACCTTTGACGTTAAGCCGCATCTCTCCGGTCAGGCCCTGCTCTCCGGGAACGATGACGTGGCACATGTAGTGACCCGAGTCCGTTTCCTGGGTGTTGTTGATGTAGATGGACAGGTTGGCTGAGGGCATGGCCACGCTGAAGCCCACCCTCTTGGTGAACTCGTTTTGACCGTGTCCCACTTTACCTGAGCTGAAGTTTATCACCTGCCCGGAAAACAAGAGAGGAAAACTCTTCAGAAAGTTACAAACCATGTCATACATGTTTTAAAGCAGGGGTTCTCAAAGCTTTTGGGTCTGGGGACCCCTTACAATTAGGGCTGCTCAATTATTGCAAAAATTATAATTATGATTATTTTGATTGAAATTGAGATCTAGATTATTTAACAAAATGATTCATTCACTTTGATAACATGAATTTATTGAACATAAAAAATGGCTGTTTCAAATATTTAAAAAAAATTAGACAAAGTTTGTGGAAGAAGCCTGCAGCATACTGCTGGGACTGGATTCACAACACAAAACAGCGTAAATACGGCCCTAAAAAATTTGTTTTGTTTTTTCCAAAAAGTCATTTTTTCCATTTTTATTTCTCTAAATTCCACTTTTTCCATTTTCCCCTAAATTCCCCATTTTCATTGTAACCCTATTTATTAAACTAAAAAGTGCGTACTTAAAAAGTGACTGAAGAATAATTAAACAAATAAATAGTAAAAAGTGTAAAACAGAAGTTATCTTTTGTAAAATAAAAATGTTTTAGAACTGAACTTAACATTAAATGTCATAAAGAAACATAAAACCTACAAACAGCAACTGAATAGGATCTAAGCTCATTTATTTAATGTAAGTTGACGCACACACACTGTTTACAGTACTTTATCAATAAACAGACAAAGCTTTTTTATTTCTAAAAGAATATATCTGATTTTGCGCACACAACAACAAAATCTTGAATAACCTCCCACCCGGACTCCCACCTCACTTCTGAGCGTTCATGAGTTTGCAGCGTGCCTCTCAGCTCCTGTCAATCAGACAGGACCCGCGTGGCTGTTACCAGGTAAGGGCAAGTACAGGGAGCAGCAGCAGTCAAAATAGCTCGCTCTAATAAACAAATTCTGTGAGATTCCACGTTTTACACTGGATTTCATGACTGGATTCCGCCCGCATTTTTCGCATCACAGAAATGATACGGCCTGATGTAAACTGCGAACCTCCATCATTATGTTTTTATGATCGTTGAAAACCCAAATCGTAACAAAGATCAAAATCCGATTAATCGCCCAGCCCTACTCACAATAGGGACTTACAATAGGAAATTCCAGAGACCCCCTCATAAACCTCATGCTGTTTTAAAATATAATTTATTATCATTTCAACCCCTAAATGCCATGGGAGTATCATTTATTTTTAGTCTATTATGTTTGTTTTATTAGTTCCTTGTTCTTCATGCATTTTTAGAAATAAAAATCAAATTAACAATTTAGGGAAAATGTTTGAGGACCCCCAAGATACCTCTCCCAGACCTTTGGGGGTCCTGGAACTCCAGTTTGAGAACCTCTGTTATAAAGTACCTGTGACATGTATATACTTCAAATACAAAAAGTTAAAGAAAACCTCTTTATATTCATAACACACGGGGTTTTACCCATTTTGTCACATAACTGGCATATTTTATTTTGAACTCGGCTCCTCCAAAGTAAAACAGGAAGTGACATCAAAGGGGATCTTTTTAAGAAAGGGAACTCCCTGGTCTTTGTTTATCAAAACATCATTATTTGAAATCTGACTCTTTTCATCTCTCTAATAATGACTAAAGAAACATCAGATTCTTCTCCACAGTCTGTTAGTTATTAATGCTCTGTTTACACGCAGACATTCCTCTCTGACATCACTTCCTGTTACTTCACATGCAAATATAACTGTTCATCTCAATGGTACAGATTTGTTTTTAGCAATATGTTATCAACATTATATTTTAACACATGCACTTTAAGATATTAATTGTATTTTGACCCAGACCCAGAAGGAAACAAACATTTATCTTCCAGCTGAGCCGTTTTCACAAAACAGTTCAACATTAATGCGTATTTTCATTGAGGGGAACTAGTTTTAATTCTGTTTGCAGCAGCCATGGGAAGATGTGCAGATTAACAGCAGAAACTGACATCCATGAAGATTATCCTGATACGTACAGATGGTGAAACTTAGGCTGATTTTCTCTTCGAGATAAGCTCAGAGGCATCACACACTGAACTTGTTTCGATTAGATTATTCATGTAAACACACATACTACACATTCAAATGTGTAGAGGTTCACTGGTGGTTTGCTGCTACATGGAAACAGTGCAGCTAAAATAGAAAATACATTAAGTGGATGCCTCTCTCTACTTCTGCTTAGATTTAGACAGTGATGTTTGCAAAACCCGGACAAATACATCCATCCATCCCTTATTTTTAAAGAGGACATGTCATTCAAAATCCACTTTTTTAGCCATTAAATACATTTTTTGTGCACTTTGAGTCTCTAGGAGTATAGGAATTTAGTCTCTCCCAATGTTCCGTACGTATCATACATTCTGCCTTCTCATCCCCAACCTGGAGTGGACAGTGAGAGGACCATGGTTCTGATGATAAATTGATTAAAGGCCTTAAAAAGGGGTAAAAAAAATTCCTTAGGCTTTCATTGAGCAGATGTAGGACAGCGAACTTAAACTAATTTACTATTTTTAACAAGTATCCTGCTAAAGCGGTTCAGTTTGTGGTTTTAGCCAAGCTTTTTGATTTTACGTTCAGTGAACTTTGGCGCTAGCACTCAAGAGGATCAACAAAAGCAGTTGAGTGTATTTTATTGTAATTCCTTTAAAGTGGCTCTTTTTCCGCCCCAACACAGAGATGTCAGACGAGGGTCACCGGAAAACCACGGGTCTGTAGGAGGTTTAAAAAGCTGACGGAGACGGTGAAACGAGGCGACACAATGATAAAAAGCTGCAATGAAATTGTGTCACAAATTTGCCAGACTGATATCAAAGTTAAAAAAAAATGTTTAGATTTACTTTTCAAGTTTTACAAGCCGTACCTCAAACTTACAGTTTTACCTCAGTTTTACTGGGATCTCCTCACCTGCTTGGACTCGTTGCGCGTGAACTGCCAGACGACAGAGTTTAGGGAGATGTCAGAGCTCGGGCTGTACCAGGCCTGGAGCACCACCATTTGACCTTTCACCACCTCCATCTCTTTGCTGGGCATCTCCACTTTCTTAGTGTCACCTGGAACAGAAACACAGATGGGTCAGGCCTTTAGTTACATATCTGCTGGGTAGAGATTTATAATCTGTGGCAGCCTGAATATTTAAGTACTTTTTTATCAGGCTCATAAATCAGTTCTGTTTGTTTTTTGTTTTTAAAAAGGGACTAAAGAAAATCTTTATTTTTGCAAGAACACAACTAAAAACACTAGTAGATTAATCATTAATTACTTTAATAATCAGCTTATATGTTGATTAATCAGCTGATTATTTCCGAGTTGAAGTAGGGCTGCACGATATCAGGAAAACGATGTGCTATAACATTGCAATATGAAGAGATCCATCCAATTGGTCGAACACATGAAGGGCTCCATTGGATTGATGAAATACTTCAAGCTTCTAAGTGACAACATTCATAAATGTAAACTTTTGATCCAACCATTTATTGCAGTTGATGCATTTTTTTGCAATATGCAGTTTGCTCAGGCAAGTTATCGCGATGAAGATACATTTTTGATATATTGTGCAGCCCTAGTTTAAAGCCAGAAAAATAAAATCTGCATAATTCTACATGCTACATGTATTAAGCCACAAAAATGATCACATGACAAGTAACATATGCAAGTATTTTGGTTTACAAAAGCCAGGTGGGTGTGGTTTATGAAGCAGATAAGGCAGCTGAATGCCCCCCTGTCAGATCTGGCAGCTAAACTGGTGAAACAAGACTGAAGGAAATAAAACAAGCAGTTTACTCTTCATTTAGCAAGAAGCTCCTCCCTCCCCTGCTCCTCTTTTCATCCACCCGGGTCGTCGCCCAGTTGACTTAAAAGAAATGCAGCCAATTAACTGACTTTAAATCCTAAGATTTTTTTTTTTTTTTTTTGCTTTTATTTAAATTATAAGCTTTAAAAAGATAAATTACACTATAGGATCACAAACGGTGACAAATGAGGACTCTTTAGTTTCCATCACGGATAAAAAAAGGATTTACTCCATTTGTCTCAAACCACTTACTTTAATTTTAAAACTTAACATAACAAATCCTAGTGTATTCCCAGATTTTTTTTCCCTTTTTTCATTTTCTTACATCATTCTACATTAATAAACCTAAAACAATATTTATTTTCTACCATATAAAATAAGTAAGCAACCACAAATATGACGAATATTGAACTTTTACAAATTGCAGTCTCAGTTATATAGTTTAACAGTTTATTACCATTTAAGGCTTTACTGATTAATAACTTTAGTTTGTTGATATTAAAAAAAATTAGAAATAAATCAAAAACTAATTTAAAAATAGCATTTATTTAAACTTACTACAGAGACATTAAAAGCTAAACATACATAATGTAATTGGATATTAAAAATGACAACAAATTCTTGAACATTGAAAAAAAAAACATTATTGAGAAAAGAAAAGTTAACTGTGACAAACCCACATGCTGCTCACAACAATCCACACCAAACAAGAGGAATAAAATATCGAAGCAACAATCAGAGACGAGGGGTTGTGGAACTCACAGGGAGCCCAGTCACCTGAACCAGCCAGCTGAAGCTGGATCAGATGATCCCAGCAGTCCATCTCTATCACAGTCTCCAGTTTGAAGCTCGGCTCAAGAGCTGAAGGAAGAAATGAAAGGAGAGCCGCCGCCTCTAAATCCTTCGGTGGCAGGGAGGAAAACAGAGTCCTCATGTGAGGATCACGGCTGGGCAGGGATGAAAGAGAGAGCGAAAGCATCCGCAGACAGACGGGACGGCTGAGATCCCCACGTCTGTTCAGCCGGACGGACGCGCCTTCCTCCGTCTGCAGGTTGAGTGAAACCGAGAGAGCTGGAGGCTCCCGGCAGGAGGAGGAACGCACAGAAACAAGAAGCTGCAACCTTAAAGTCCCAAAGCTTCAGTCGTCAAAATGAGGACAGAGTGGACGTTCTTAATCTCCACTAAACCATTTCCCTGGGTATCTTTGATTTATTTATTTCTTTTTATCATTTATAACACGTGATCTCTGCTGAGTCTGCATATTAGCTGGAAGACTCTATTTAAAAGTTTGAAAATGAGACATAAAATGATAAAACACAATTAAAAACAGTTGTTCTTGTAGCACAACCCTGACCCTAAACCAGTTCACCTCAGCCCTGAACCTAACATAAAAATATTGGACTGGATTAGACCCTGGCTCCTGACAGGAGATGGGATTATATCAGAAAATGACCTAAAAAGGAGTTAAAACGCCTAAATAGAGGGTCAGTATATATGTGTTGAAAGGAATAAATATATCAATTTGCCCATTTTAAAATGCTTAACAGTCTAATTACTATAAATAATTACTTGAAAGGAAAATATATCTGTTAGCAAAATTATGAACCACTGGTCAGATTTTGTCTCATTACCTTGTAAATTTAAACAAATTCAAGATGGCTGCCAAGGCTAATCAACTTTAGAGAAAAAAGGCTTTTATTTTGAAAAGTTTCCAGCTATGGAGAAAAAAGTTGGAACAGGTGTTGGGGATAACCCTCAGCTACTACCCCACCAGGAAACAACATTGTGTTTTTATTCAAAACTGTTTTAAAAGGTGAAAAATTGATATTTTAGACGTATTTTCAAACTTGTGACTTATTTGATGAAGTCATTTTTATTTTTGTTAGGTAAATATATGTTGCAAGAAAAAACATTACTCAAACTCTTTTTTTCCCTCCATTTTGTTCACTTTTTGCTTGATCCCATCCAAATTAATTATCAATCCACACATAAATAATCACAATGTTTTGTTCAGATTAATTGCATGGGGGCAAAAACATGTTTCCCTTTAGACTTTTTCTTTGCAGCTCTCATGTTTACTGTGTTTCCTGGTTCATTTCATTTCCTAATTAATCCTTACAGCTGGCAAAAAACTTAATTAGCTTCTTTTTGATCTTTTTTAATGGAGGTAATGAAATAAAAACATGTTAGCAAAAAGAGAGGAAAGTTGTTACACTTTATCATTTAAAAAAACACATTTCACTAATCAGCTATTAGAAAAAAACATGTAAACAAGAACTGTGCCTCCCCACCTGCTGATGGTAGAATTAAATTAAAATTATTTATTTATTTATTTATTTATTGTATTAAATGAAATATGGACTGTGAAATAGAAAACGTAAAGATTTCCCTGCCTTTAATCACGAGGTTTCGTATTTTGCCGTCAACCACTAAGAAGATCTTTGGGACATGTACGCAGGAGATTAATATCTTCATCTTCATGTCAGACGCGTTTGGATTGATGGCGCGCGGCAGCCTCAAGGTGCAGATGAATTGTCTGGTTTCAGATTTGACACATAATTTTTTCCTCATAAATCCCGTCGGAGCTCTGATTTCCTTCATCATCGTTTGCCGTCGCGCCGACATACGAGGAGGTGTTTTGTGCTGAAGCGGCGGGCGGATCTTAGCTATGCTGAGTTTTCTTAATGTTTATTAAATCAGAATCAGTGGGGGTTTCTGCTGCCTCTGGATGTGAATGAATACCTGCTGCCTGCACAGACAGGAAATCTGAAGGATGAGGCAGGATGACGGTGTCCTCGCTCCACACAATTCTTGTGTGTCTTTGACGTTTATTCCCAGAACTCTGTTGTTCAATTGTTTATTAAATGTGGAAAAATCTTCACTAATCCCTGGTCCTCTCCATCTGGGTTGTGTTTATACACGTCTGTGTGTGTGTATGTGTGTGTGTGTGTGTGTGTGTGTGTATGTGTGTGTGTGTGAGCAGAAGCAGCAGTTTAAGATGTGGAATTAAAGTCAACCTAAATCCTTTTTAAAATATAAAATTAAAGGCCTACCGTTCCTTAAAATGATGCACATAACCTGCCAGCTTCTTTGGCCCAACGGTTAAAATAATATTGTGACTCTCAGCTACTACCGACCTAATTTTAGCTCAATGTCTGTAAAACCGACTAAGCTGTAGCCACTATTGTGTTTTTTAGGGTCAGCTGGTTGTGGCGGCCATCTTGAATCGGACAGACTGCAAATGTAAATCAGTTGTAGAGGTACATCCAGTGATTACTTCCTGAAAGTTTCATAAAAATCCATCCAGTGGTTCATAGGATATTTTGCTAACAGTCAAACAGAGTCGACTTCAATCGTTATCCCTCAAGTTTTACACAAAAAATCTTGTGCAACGTTGTGGGCTCTTGCACTATCTGTTGTGAAAAATTCTCAGCCAATTGTAGCTCATTATCTGTCAGTTTGGCTTTTTTGTAACCATTTTTCTCTTTGGCGAGGTCAGTTCGTCTTGGCGGACATCTTGAATCAGGCTGACTCAAAAAGTAAATCAATTGTAGAGGTACATCCAATAATTAGTTCCTGAAGGTTTCAGAAAGAAACATCTTGTGGGACATTAGATATTTTGCTAACAGACAAACAGTTATTGCTCAATAACTGGCACGTGTAATATGTGATGCGTTAGCCTTAGCAGATGTCTTGAATTGGGTTCCCCCCCCCCCAAAGAAAAGCCTGCAATAGAGAATTACCAATTAGTATTTTCTGAAAGTTTCATTAAAATCAGCTAATTCAATGATAATATATATTACAGTCACAACCAGAAGCAAAAACATTATTGCCCACTTTTCACCTTCACTCATGGGCAACAAAACCAAAAATAAAAAGATGCTAATAGACTTTTATAGATATGATACTCTGTCCTAATTAGGTTTTGCCACAGGCAGTAGTTCAGTGTAGCTAATCGGATTAATGTCTTTACAACAAACACTTCTTTTCCCCTTCAGGGTGCGTACGCTCCGAGAATTTCAGCAGCAGAAGCATTTCAGCCATCAGGGACAAACCTTCAGAGAATAATCACCAGTCAACAGTGTTCATGTCCTCCTGCAGTATTGTGAGTGGCCCACAGGGGGAGCCATTTTACTATGAAAAACAAACCTCATTATCAACTCATCTCTTCAATTGAATCAATTAAATCTCAGAACTCCAGGTTTAACAAACAAACACACAAAGTTAAGACAAATGACTATTTAAAATTAAAAGTTGAAGGTATTTAAAAACTGACAAATATATTTGATTTCAAACAAAGCTGCATATTAATTTACACATTACAAGACATCCAGGACCGAACGCTGCTGCGCTGTTCTGATGAAATGAAGGATAAAAAGTCAGCCTCTCTCTCTCTCTCTCTCTCTCTCTCTCTCTCTCTCTCTCTCTCTCAAAGCCCTCAGGGAGCCATGCAGGCCTCTGTGAAGATAAACCGATCCTATTTAACCAGCCACCCTCTATCTGCTGCGGTAATCTCTGCTTCCTTCGTGTCTTTCTCTCATGTGAGTCTAAAGCTTTGGCCGGGGCTCAGATTCACTCTTTATTTACACCCGCTTCCTTCCTCACCCTCATTGACACGGCAGGGTTGCTTATTCCTGAAAAACAACTCAATATTTTATCAAAGTTATTTTTAGTAGACTTTGATGCATGATTTCATTTAAAAGAAAACAAACAAACAAAAAAAAAGAGTAATTACCTGATTTTAGGCAAATGATGGCAATTTATTTTACTTCAGGACTAATGAGCATTATCCTCAGTCCAGGTCTTACATCTCATTGTTTGCTTTAACAAAGTATTTATTCTGTTGTTACAAAAACCATCAGATTTCCTTTTGTGTTTTACTTCCAACTCATCCAGACAAAACGTAACTGAACTGAATTTTTGAAGTCATTTATTCATAAACTTGTACATAAAAGGTTATCACCAGGCTTTTAGCTTAACTGCTTATGAAAGTTTACAAAATTTATGTAGAGAAAAAGTTATGAATGGAACAAGAGTGAAGCTTGTGGAGACAAGCTGGCACACTTTAATCTTTTTGTGTATTCCTCTGGACTCATGAAATAATTGCAATCACCACTGCGGCCGCTTACGAAGTTTGTGAATGTTATGGAGAGGTGAAAAAAAATTACTTATGGATGGAAATGACTGTTGTTTTTGTCCAGGCTAGGCTAACAGCTAGCCAAACAAGTGCCTATTCTTATAACAAAACTTTTTTTAACAATCACTGCAAATAATTTTTTAGGAGGGGGTACATTTTTTGGGGTTGGAGGTCAGCAGCCATACACAATCTGCTTGTACTTTGAGCTAACGGCTATTAGCTCAAAGTGCCATCTTCAACGGGTAAGATACTAATTACTCACATTCCACAGAAGCCCAAATAAGATTATCTGAAATTTTCCTCTACAAGATGACCAAATTGAATTAACTGTTCTTTAAAACTCACCCATCCAGTTTAAATAGACTCAGCTTTTTTTCCAAGTAAAACCAGATTTCCATACTTCAGTACAACCAGAATGGAAATATTGTGGTGCTAACAGATTTATGTTATGTTGCGTTCTTTGACCCTGTGCGTGATCGAAGATGAGATCACATCTGTTGCTGGTTTGAGTTCCACGCCGCACGTTTTAATGTGTGCTGAGTTCAGATCTGTGTCAGCGTGGTGCAAACAAAGTCTTTAAATGACCCCATAAACACCCAGGCACGCAAGAAGAAAACAACATGATCATAAATTATTTAAAGCATCAAATTCCTCTGGTTCATTATAGTCTTTCATTAGCCTGGCTGGCTCTCAAGTCTGACCTTAATTATTTAGGTAATAAAGAATTAAAAGTTAGGAACCGATTGTCCAGATGTCAAATGAGGGTAAATACGAACAAACATCATTACTGAACCATAAAATATATATTTTTTTATCCAGAATTGTGAACAGGCAGGAATGTAGGACAACAAAATAGCCTCAGTGAGAAAAAAAAACAACTGAATTCGACCGACCCCGCAGGATTCAAGCAGACGCTGCTTTAATAATAAATATTTGGGGAGGGCTCCTTGAAATTGGATTACATTATTGCAATCTCTGCAGCTATTTTAAGAAATTTGGAGTATGTTATCTCAACAGTGTTTTTTAATCCCTCCTAACTTTTGATTGTGTTTAAAATGAGTCTTCCTGCATGCATTGCTCCAAACTCCCACCACCTCCCTCTGGGTCACACTGTAAAGTCACACAATTTCACTCTCAGAGCAGCGATTTGAAGATTCATATCAAATGAGATTGATGTTAGATATGAAAGGAGGGCAGAAAGACCAACTATACAAATCAAAATCAACTAACAAGAAGGAATATTTTTGTGCAACATGTAGAAAAAAAATTGTTTGCAGTAAAATATGAGGCTATGGACAAGTATTATCTTACCTGTTGTAGATAGTACTTTGGATGACTTCAAATTGTAGAACATAAGTTTAATTCTAACTGTACTAATAATGAGTTAACGGTCAGTCTGAGTAGAGCCCAGATCAAAGCAAATTACTACCATCTTAAAACACCTGACTCAAAAATGTCCCAGCTGCTCATGCAAACGTCGTTTTCTTGTCTTCAGTTTCCCACTGAAGTTATTCTGGCAGAAATACAACAATAATCCTGCAGGAAGTGCCCCAGGCTGCACCTGAAGCTCTACAGCTAGCTGTGTTTGTACTTGCAAATAAAGACAGTTTTCTATGTAAATAACCCTAAAATCCAAACACACAGCTGGGGGAAAGTTTATAAAATAATGTTGACACATTATGGACTTATTAAAACCAAAACAACTTACTTTGGTCACTCAGACTGACTACTAAGCTCCCCCAATCTAATCAGAAGTAAACTAAACAGAAAATGTAAAATATGGTAAATGGTAAATGGACTGAACTTATATAGCGCTTTATCAAGTCCTTCCGGACCCCAAAGCGCTGTACACTA
>JARVGW010000624.1:15654922-15675083 GCA_031762495.1 Anablepsoides rubrolineatus | reverse complement strand
TGAAACGGCTGGACGGGGGATCGAACCGGTGACCTTCCGGTTCCAAGACGACTCCCCTAACCACTCCACCACAGCCGCCCCAAAATATAATATTTTGTATAATATAATATATAATAAAATATGTTGTCTTTGGTAGATGATTTCTTTATTGTAATGCTTCTTGGTAGTAAATCTTATGATTGGCAGCACCTGGGGGTACAAGAAATCAAATTATTTAGTTGATTCGCCTTGGTGGCAAATTTTGCCTGCGCAACCCACATACTTAGCTCTACTGCTCATCCCACAAAAAGACACCATTAAAAAAGGGAAAACAACACTTTCCAATGGTATAGGATTTATTGCAAAGCATTGTTACAACAAAGAAATAATCTACCAAATACAAATTTCCTTACGTTTCCTTCCTTCCCAGATTTTTCAAACTGAAATTCAAATGGCCATCTACATATTTGTTACGCAAAACTATTTCACTGAAGCTCATTTTAACAGATCTGTGGAGCTGAAATGTAATAGTTAGGGTTCAGTGCCCAACAGATCGGTGCACATTAAACACATTATCCATCTTTACCAGTAAAATTGCACCCAGAGAGATTTTGTACCAACTACTTTTCATCTTCAGATGTTTCCTAAATTCAGTTTATCGTGTATTAAACAGGCTCACTAAAGTAAAGCAGATATGGCCTTTGATAAATAAAGAAAAACAAATGATTTGACAGGAGGTACTTGCTGTTACGAAACAGGTTTTTACAATCCCTCCCCATTACTCCTAAGCATCTCTGGCAACAGAGCTGGTTGCTTGGCAACATTTACTGCAACAAACTATTGTTTATTTATTTGTTAAAATGTGAAATCTTGTCTGAAGACCAAAAAAACCAAAAACTGACCTTTTCAGAATTCTGTTCCTGAGTGTACCAAACAAAGCTTCAAAACATTTAAACCTCTAAGAAAGACACTTTGTTGATTCCTACTAAGCTGAACGAACACACACACACACACACACACACACACACACACACACACAGATAACAATTCTCTCTTCAAACCCTTAGATTACTCCTTAGAACTGCACATTCCAACACTTTCTTCCAGTTTGTCCATGAGCCACACATATTGCAGATTAATTTACTTTTTGTTGCACTTGTCACACTTACTGTATTATTTAAATACTAAGATTTTGTTTTCTAACAAAACCACTTCAAGACAACATCAAAAGTTCACGCTGACATTTCATTTTCTCACAGAAATTGCTGTTTATAGCCGACATGAAGTAGGAACGAGGCCCCGGTAACAAGAAGAACAGAGGTAAACGTCGTTACGGAGTGAACTGAATCAAAACCTAACAAGCTCTTTAATTGCTGCTCTGTCAAAACTACTTATATTAATAATTTTATGAGCCTTACATCATCAGAAATGAAATTTCCGAGATCACGACATCTAAAATTCATTCAGAGCACTCACATCGCTGACCACACTTTCATTCATTGCATAACTGTGTGCATGTGAGAGTTGTGTGCTTGTGTTCCTCTTTAACCAGGGGGGGCTTTACTAGCAACACTGCCAGCCTTCTTACACACCACTCGTTTGTGACTCTCCTTACAACATGTTTTCCTGTGCGTGTTTATGCATTCATGAAAACCAGCGGGTCGTGTTGTGTTTTTAAGCTGAATTCTTTATACTGTGCGTCCTATGGCCTCGGCATCAGACTTGTTCAACCAAATTGCTTTTCTGAGCTGAATGCAATGAAACAAATGCTAATTTTATGGAAATAAACGGAGAAAAGAGGATGAAGCGGACCGTGGATTTGATAACATGTAAATATAATCCACCTGAAGGACGTGAGGGATGGAATAAAATGTTGCTGCCCTTCTTTGTGCAATACAATAATCAATGAATTGGTGCTAAAATGTCAATAATTCAATTATAATGTGGAGCACTAAACACATGTCCTTGCTCCTTACGTTGTCTCTTCAATGATCCTTTCAGAAGCACTGAACACATAAATGAGGGTAAGTTTGATCAAAAGACAACAAAAGTTGACTGGAGCAGCAAAATCCCAACTGGGAGAGAAATCTACTCAATTATCCATCCATCTGTAAGAAAGTGTTCAAACAATTGGAAGCCTGAATAATGCGCAGAAAACCCAAGTTCTCGGTTCTAGTTCTCAGTTAAATGTTTATTCTTATCTCATCCTCAGAGCCTGTGTCTGTGGCCCTGAAACTAATCAAAACAAAATTTCTTTTAACTCCTGCCTCTGCTCACGTGTCATTCCAAACCCACAGCATTTAGAGAACACCCTGGTCATACCCCTGGAGTGGTTCCTCTTACTTCAGCATTAGAGGGAGACACGTATGAACTTGAGTCATGTTGATTCTCTTTTTGGTTAAAGTTCTGTAAATCAGATTTAAACATTGGGCCGCGATCGCCAACTATGGTCACAACATTTGTTGGTTTTCAGTTGATTGAGTTGCAATACACATTTTCTCCACTACTAGCTAGGGCATGACTCTGATGTTTAACAACCATTTTTTAAATGCGTAGAAGAAGAACCTTAGCCTGCCAATAGAAAATGTTAGAGGAAAGGAAACATTTTAAATGAAAAGTTGAAAAAATTTGAAGAAAACCTGCCAAAAAGACCGAAATTGGATATTTAGCTCCATTTTGTTTTTTCAAAAACAGAAGTTTCATATCTCATAATGGAAAGCCACCAGGAGAATAGTTACAGTAATGACTGGACTAAACAGTAGGGCAAGTTATATTTTTTATTTTGTAGTTTTTCTATGTTATTAGATTTCTCAGACTAATTTATTTTGTTGCAAACTCAATGTTCAGTGTGTAACACAAACAACAACAAAAAAGAGTAGAACCATTATCAAATAGGTCCTATGATCTCAGATAATGTTTATCTCTGAATTTTAGACCCCTGAAAGCTATGCACTCGTCTCCTTCACTTCTCTCCAGGCAGAGTTCGAAGGAGGAGTTTGTGAATCTTGCTTTGGCCAGGCCATTCCATGAGTTAAAGTTTGAGGACTTCAAAAATCATTTGTGTGCAATACCCAGTTTCACCTGCCTTGAACCAAAGCCGAGGTGGTTCTGAAGGCATGGTTGGGACCAAAAATGGAGAAACATTTGGCCGAGGCTGAACCGATGAGAACTGCTTAAAGGCACACCTAAAGAGAAGAGAATAGTGTCCTGGGTCTTCCATAGCATCTCCTCCCAATTGAACATGTCAGGAAAAACTCTCTTGGAGCATCCTTCCCAGATGCCCAGACCACCTCAACTGGCTCCTTTCAACGAGGAGGAGCAACGGCTCTACTCCGGGTCACAAAACTCAGAGATACTTAAAACTCCTCTTTTTGAGACAGCACCCTTTTTTCTGACTAAGAACCATGGCCTCAGATTTGTAGGTGTGACTCGTAGCAGTGAGCCAGGGGCCTCTTTATCTCAGCCATATCACAAGTCCCACAAACCCTATTCTAACCTCGATTCCAGGCAGCTTTTAGGTCCCAGAAGCTTAAAATAAAAGCAAAGCGAGAGCTTGAATGGGTCTGCGATGTTTCACCCAAACAGAACCCATAAACACCACATCATCATCACCCCCCGACATCATCTTATGTCTTTGAAGACGATATTTATAACCCATTAGAGTGGCAGCAGGACGGGGGTCGGCTGTTTTATCTTCCAGATCTGTCATGTGTCACCAACAGGAGGTAAAGCTGTGCTGACAAGATCGACAGCGTGAGGACTGACGGAGCCAGAGATGCTCAAGTCCAGGGTTGAAACCCCACCCACAGGCTGCCTCACCACTTCACTGCCTCTGGGGCACACTGGGGGTTTAATGTAGTGGGACTCTAATTAAGAAGCCGAGTGATCTGATTTCAGATTTCCACTGAACTCTTAGCAGAGAGGAATTACAGGTTGAAGCTCATAATCTGTATCCATTATCAGATTCCCTCGGTGCTCATCATGAGAGAGAAGAGCTGGATGGGAATGAAAATTGAATGCTGATATATACATATATACTTTAATAAAAAACATTTAAAGCTAAACCACTCTCTTGTGTACAGTACATTTAAACAAGAGTACCACAAGGCAGAGCAATATACACCCGAAGTGAAACAAATACATTTGCCTTAAACCCACTTTAAACTGTGCATGTCATAAATAAATCTGTTATCGTAATTACCAAACTTAAGTCTTAATTTAATTAAATTGGTCAGAGTACAATGCACACATACAGTAAACAACTTGGCCAAAAAGTTCAGCTAAACAGCAATTTTATATTGGATTTTCATGTTGTTTATTACAAGCAACTTTTTCCTATTTTTTAAAAAAAATAAGAAAATGGAGTATAAAGGTAACACAGTGCCAAAGGTATGACAGGCAAAACAAAACTACAAGAAACTATAAGGTAAAAACCTGATGTAGACAAGATCAGTGCGTCTCTTGAGATTTCTCTCTAGTTAAAATATGTCAACATTTTAATTCACTTTATATTATACATTTTATAAAACAATGTAAAGGTAATTACTTTGAAAGTAAGGATTTATTGAAGTGGACCTGGACTTTATATCTCAATGTCTATCTTTACCTAAAGCAGAGAAATGAGATAATTATTTGCACCACAGGTCTTTACATTGACCAAATCAATATTTTAGAAAACTTCTAATAACAGCAGACTTTTTTAACATCTGTTCAGATCACAACAGACAAAACAGTGCAATAATAGGCATGTGCTAAATAATTACAACTGCTTTACAAAAACAATTTATGTGTGTGCAGAGGAACGACCAATCCTCACTGCATCTGAGCCTGACTTGATGGACTCAGATGTGGACTCAGATGATTAGAAGTGATGTTTCAGATGGCCTTCATCCCACTATTCATTATTTCCAGCTGTCTGACAGATCCAGATGAACCCTGCTGACCCTCTGGCCCACCCGCCCACATGTCTACCCACAGCTGTGGGGCCGAGCCAAAGATAAGAGAGGCAGCTGAGAGCACTGCAAATAACCTGTGCCCAGTCTGATATGAACCATAACCCAGCACAAAGACAGTGAAAACAAATAGTTTTATTCTGACTTTTACACCTCCTAAAACTGACAGGGGGAACCCCAGCTTTACTATAAAGTTTTTCCTGTAAATGTGAGACTTTTTTTTACTCTCTAACTGTTCACAGCTTGCACTTTTACTCCCGAGTGTATTGCAGCTCAGTGCCTCAGTAGACGTTTCCACATGACCCTTTTCCGCAGAGTGAAAGTGGCTCTTAGTTGCCCGTCTGACATGCTCACAAATCACAGCATGACTGATGTGGGGCAATGATTTGTGAAGGTAATTTCAGTCTTGCTTCACTCCCTAGCTGTGCATTACTTTGCTAATGTGACACTTTATTGAGCCCTATAGGGAAATTTTCTCTTCCGAGGCAGGTCTAAGTGCAGGGTCAGTAATGGGAGAGCTGCCCTGCAGCTGGGAAAGGCTCAGTGTTGAGCTTGAAGGATGTTTGCCAACACCAAGGCTTGGACTTGTGGCCTTGTAATTGAAGGGCTATCAGCAAAGGTGATGTGCTGCTAAAAGCCGCCTGTAGTTTCAATTAACTTACATTTTCCAGACAGTTGAAGCTGTGGCCGTTTCTTTAACAGCACATTTGAACCATTTTATCTTCTGAGAATAAAATACTGTAATTTCTGGACTTTAAGCCACTACTTTTTTCCCACACTTTGTATAATGAGTTGAATACTTCATTTACAGTACGTATCTGTGTGTGTTACTGGTATGTGTTTAGATAAAAGTTTAAAAAATATTCCTGTGCAACATCTTTCTGCGTAAATATCTCAATGTTACAATGGGGACACCTGTGGCTTAATAACAAGTACGGCCTATATTTATTTTATTTTTTATTTAGTGTGTAGCTTATATTGAGGTGCGTTCAATAGTTCAAACATTACAATACATGATTATGAACTTTAAAACTCTTTGGATAAAAAGAAAATTAGAAGCAAAATGGCATTCTTCATCTTGCTCAATGTCAGTTGTGGGATGAGGAAGTTTGAATCAAACCACCAACCTTCCTGAGCCACAGCCACTAACATTTTAAAAAGATGAACTAATACACACTTTAGGACCATTTACTGTTACTCTGTGACCATAGATCCATGAAATGTTCAAAAACAATCCATCTGTGGACTTCCTTACTTGAACCAGTGTGTGGTGGTGTATGAATGTGGACAAGTGGTGATGCCACACTGATATGTCCCATACAGCTGTGATTTTTATGTATTTTATTGTCCAAAAAACAGGATTTTGGCACATACTGCTGTCTCAGCCTCCTATCAAAACTCAGAGTATCATATTGTCCAGAACACTGATACAGAGGTAAAGCTCTGCTAATATTTTACACACTTTAGAAGAGCAGTAATCGAAGAAAGGTAAGAGGACACTAATCAACCCGGATTACATCAAAGTGTAAAAGGATTCAATGGCCCCTACACCCTGACAAGACAGATTAGGGCTTTAAAGACCTCCTGGGGGGGTCCACAGATTGCGGATCCATTAGAATCAGTGTTTTGGTTAACGGCACTCCACTGAGTGCTGGGATTAGATGGAGAACAGTTGCTCCCTTGAGACCAACTGTGGTGTCTTCGTGTAATGGTCAAAGACATACGAAAAGAGATTTATGTGTAATCCTCTTTAGCTACTTTACTGCTCCCTCCACCATGAAGTTGATAAATAAAAATAAAAGTGTTGCCTTATGCAGCAGATTTGCCAAGTGAGTTCAGGAGAAAGATGAAGTGTGGGGAGTTAGAAGTACTTCAACCTGAAGTGATTCTAATTCATAATCTACAGCTAAAAAAGCCTTTTTCTAAAAACACAAGCTTTAAAGCTAAACCAATTTCTGGTGGTTTCAAAACAAATGCAGACCAGTACGAGGAGAGAATTTGGGGACATCTTTGATCAGAAAACACACTAAACAAAAGTTAATCATCTCATTTTTAAAAAATTGCATATAGAATCCATTCAAATCTAAACACAGAGTGAGTCAAAAGTCTAGCAACATCCTTTAATTTCAGAAACAAAAAGAAAAATTAAATATCAGAATGCACTGAAATGGGTGAGGGCTTTTAGGCTACGTCCTGAATATGGACGCCATTTTAAAAGCTGCCATATTGGCTCAAAGTAGTGCCAAGCAGTATACCGTTTTGTACCGAAAACCGTTTTTTATTTTTGTTATGATATGAATTTTCTGAATACCGGATATACCGTTTTAAATAGCCTGAACGCATGCGCAATGTTTCAACGAGGCCGCTATTGAACTGTTTCCCGGGGGACACGCTTCCTCGCTGCACCACTAAGCGCATTAGCATGCTAACGTTATTGTTGGAGTAACTGGCGGCGGGTGGTGTTTCAGCTGCTTATATTGACTGACGTAAAAAAAACATCCCGTTTTCACCATCGCTGAATGTAGTAAACAACTCTTCAGTGACGTGCACGGTTAGATTTAATGCAATACGTTATAATGGAGACGTTAATGCGTGGAGACTTTAACGTGCTTCTATTGTGAAAAGCCCAGGGGGAAGTAGTTTTGTAGTAGCTGAGTTGACTGGTGAGTTGGCCCATTTAAGTTTTATTAACATACAACGATAGACCCGATAATGAACTTTTCTCAACCCTTTACGATGGAACCAAAATGCATTATTACTGTCTACAACCAGGCAAAGAAGAAAAGATGTACAAGAGGAGGGAAACAGTGATACAGAGGTACAGTAAAAGAAAAAAGTCAATAAGCAATGTTTGCACATTTTATTATCAGCTCAGCTGTGAGGAAAAGAAATACTGTGAAACCGGTGTAATTGTTGAAAATACTGTGATATAAAATTTGGCTCATACCGCCCAGCTCTAGCTCTAAGTCAAAATTTTCCCAATGGTAACAACAAAGAAGTTCAGAATTGTATCAGAAATGGATTGCTTCAATCAGATGTTTAATATCTCTGGTGGTTCAGAAGTTATTGACACAGAAACTTAAAAACTTTTGTTGTTAATCACAGGTAAGCTCTGTATTCAGCACCAAGGACAGCACATTGAACACCTCAAATATCTGTGTATCACAGACAAAATTCCCAGCTGTTGTTGCAACTTTCTGTGTTGATGACCTTTGAACCATAAGAGATGCTGCACATCTGTATGCAGCAGCCCATTTCTGAGACGATTCTAGCTTCTTTAATATGCTACATTGACCCACTTCCCATAGGAAAAACTTGCCCTTGATTCAATATAGCTCCTTTCAAGATGGTAACCATGTTCTGACACAGCTTAAAGCAGTGTGTTTTCAACCCTGGTCCTTAAGGCACACTGCCCTGCATGTTTTAGATGTTTCCCTGCTTCAACACAGCTGATTTTAATTGATAACTGATTAACAGGTTTTTGTTGAACTGCAATCATCTGAATCAGGTGCGCAAAAGCAGGGAAAATTCTAAAACATGCAGGGCAGTGTGTCTCGAGGACCAGGGTTGGAAAACTCTGGAAAGGATAGGCCCTTCACCCATTATTTGCTGAGGTATTCAGATATGTCCTTTTCGATTCTGAAATGAAAAGGTGTCCTGAGGCTTTTGACTCACCCTGTATCTTAAACAATATTTATTTGATACGATTAGCAGCAAAGCCATTTTCTCTGAAGCCTCATAAAAACTGCTATAAATGACATTTATATTCAAAACAAACACATGCATAACAAATTTATGGTCTAAACCTGTAAATCTCTGTATCGTAATAATAACTCTGAAGGTGATTTAAGCCGTACAACGACTGACTCGTGAGCTTCTGTGAATCCTTTGAGCCACAGTTTAAAGCATTTATTACTTTGGACAAATCAGGCCGTTAATTTCAGACTTCATGTGACAAAGCAGTAAACGGGTCATTTATGAGCATCATAAATGAAACTTTTATGTTTGTTTGTTTCAGTGCTGCATGAATTTGAATTCCGATAACAAAACACCAGTTCCTTTGTGTTCTTCAGCCAAACGCAAAGATGTTTTCAGACCCATTTGTGATGTGACCGCGTGACTTCTCGTGCCCCTTTAACCCTGACCGCCTCACACCCGCTCCCTGCTCTCAGACCTCCAACTCACTTGTGTCTATGTGCAACGGCTTTGCAGACAAATGACCACTGTTTCTTAGGCCAGGTCGCTAAGCTGCCTCTCCATGCTTTAATCCTATTATCAGTCCAGGCTGGCTTTAGCCGGGCGGGAGAGGGGATGGACAAACGTTGTACATATGACAACATCATAATACGACCACTGTCTCTCAAGAGACAATCGCATTACGGCAACCAGACCAAGTTGATGTCGAGCACGCAGACACCATATCAGTACGTTAGATTACTAATTATTAGGAGAAAGCAGTAATGAGAAAAAAATGTTCTTTTTCAAACATCTTCTTTCAAAATCTGTTTTCTAGTTACTTTTTTCTCCCTTATTGGTTTTACTTATTCAAAGTGTTTTCATTTAATGCCCAGTTAGTTCCACTACCTCCCTGTTTTCCCTGTGCCATCAGTCTATTTCTACCATCAACCTGCCACACCTGGTTAAACCTGGCTGCTCCCAGCCACTTGTCCCATCAGTCCCAGTCCTTATAATCCTTCTGTTTCACTTCACTCACCAGTAGAGCACTGCTGCTTTTCATGCCACTTCTGGTCCTCTTTTTGCCTTGTCTCATATTTGTTTTTGTCTAAACAACGTTTATTTCCTCAAGCTCCTTGTGCCACCTTTCAAGACCAACTTTTTGGCTATACTGACTGATTTTTAACATATCTCAAACTGGAATAATCAAGTGATTTCCACTAACTTATTTGTAATACCAGCATTTCACAAATACAAAACAAATATAAACTAGTTTAAAAACCAGTAAACATTATCAAGGCACTTTAAATTTTAAAAAATGAGAAAACTGGTGCAACACTTAAAAGGCATTTTCACTATTCAAAGAATTTGTATTACTCTGTTCTGATGAGATCTTCCAGGTCAATCATTCAGCTTAGATACTGTAAAAGATGTTAAAAGAAGTTATGTATTTATTTCATTTTGTTTTAGACATATTATGACGTAAAACAGTTTAAACACACATGCATTAAAAAATTGCTCTGATTTGTATTTGTCAACATATGCACTGTTGTCTCAAGTATCAAATCAGGGTCTAATCAAACAATTATCCCTACTTGTATCAGAGTAGCTGACCACACTCTGTCTTAGTTGTTGACCTACAGTTTATAGTTTTACAGTAGCCGAGCTGAACTGCCACACACAGTTAGTGTTGTAATAACATGTTGGTTAAATGAAGGTATTTTAAAATACAAAATCATACTGTTTGTAATTTTGGTATTTCTGGTGGCAGAAGAGTGACAGAACCTTCAGCACCAGCAGGTTCCTGAGAAGTTTAAAATCCAATCTCTCAGCTGAGTACACTAAGTTCACCCAGCTAACGCGAAGCTAGCAGAGCTAAGCAACACGCTTTAGAGGAAACTCTCGTTCTGGGTGACCAACTCATGGCTGTGGAGTGTAAAATAAGTTTGTCAATTTGGAGCCACAGTCCATCCTACCCGCTCACCACATCATAAGTCAAACAGCACTATCTGAGCAGTCTAACCCTCCTGCTGCACTTGGGTCAAAAAACTGATCTGAATGAAGGTTTTGTATGTTGTTTTCTATAATTAAACACAAACCAAGTTAAAAAAAATGCAACAAAATTTCAGGGACAAACTTGGCTGAACTCCCAACCATTGCTCAGCCTTCATCTAACCCAGTGGTACCCAGTCCTAGTCCTCAAGGGTCACCATCCTGCAGGCTTTATGGTTTCCCTGTTCTTTACCAGGGGCCTCATGTATCAACAGTGCGTACACACAAAAAGCTTGCGAATGCCCTTTTCCACGCAAAACTTCAGTTGTATTAAGACTGAAATGAACATGGAAATGTGCGCAGCCCCACGCAAACTCAATGGCTGGCGTGCACGCGTTTCTGTGGTTCTGGTTCCATTGGCGACACTTAGACGTGATTCTGGGAAACTGTTAATGATGTGAAAATGATTACTGTTCACACCAGACACACATAATTAACAATTATTACATTCACATGTGCGCAGTTAGATAAAGGATGCGAAAAGTTGTGCCAAAAATACCTTTTAGAGGAACAGATTCAGCCTTACTGGAGGATATAATAAATAGCATAATAGCAGAGTGTGTATTTATACACAGAGAGGATTTTCTGATCCACAATGACCACTCATCAGCCATTTTCAGCTTCTAACAATAATCACTTGCATCTTCTTGGAGCTGCGGCGCTCTGGTGGAGCAACACAATATCTAAATATTTTTAATTTTTATTGAGTTAGTTTTGCTCATTTCTAAATGGTAAATTATACTGAAAAATAGTTAAATCAGGTAAAGCTCTGCAACAACTATTTAAGATTAACAAGAATTTAATTACTCAACACTAAAGTCACTATCCTGCTATTTTTATTCTTCTACTGTTACTCGAGATATTTTGCTGAAGAACAAAACAGATGAATATTAACATTCTTATTTGTCACAAAACCAGGAAATGTTTTTGTGTGAATCATTGATTCTAATAAAATGCATAACAGCACGGCTAACGTCAATCTGAGTGGTATTTTTAAGCCCATAATAAGCCCTTCTGCTAAACCACTAAACATAATTGGTTTTTAAACAAAATTATTTGTGGTAACGATTATTTTCACAAGCTTTTAAAAGGCTGCTGTTAATCTCGGCTTTGTTTTCAGTTGACGCCGCGTCTCCAAATAAAAAGACACAAACAGAGGCTTGAACATTTAAAGGTACGCCTCTAATTGCCTCAAAGCAGAAGAGCTAAAAGCAAAATGATGTACTTTTACTTTCTTTATGTGAGGTGATTTTTAATTAAACGAAAACAGAACGAAAATATAGTTATAGCTACAAAGTGTCAGAAGAACTGTATGAAAATATAAGAGCAGCAGACTTTTAGACTTTTACTTTTTAGACTCAGTAAAATGATGTCTGTACTAAAAGAATTACAGTTTGTGAAGTGATGGATGTTGTTTATCCTCACAGTGGTTTACTCAATCTTTTACAGCTGTGCTTGTTTCTTATCAATCTGGATAGCTATCAACATTTCAGATTCCTTGAGTTATGATCAAAAAGAAAAACTGGAAAACGTGGCTGTGCCATGTCGTAAATCCTGTCATAAAATTCATATTTTAGCATTATATCATGATAAGGTTTAAATGCTGTAACAGCCAAACAACACACCGTTAAATCTATGAACCAAAACTGATGTTAATTGTTTTAAGCATAAATTAAAATTTGTTTCTTCTACTTTAAGAATGTACAGTTCTGATGATACAGGTGAATCGATCGGGAGGAAACTGAGTGCTGTTTGCTGCATGAAAACTGCTGCAAAACGATGTGGAACAGTCAAATTGTCCATGAAAACGGAGGACTGTGGGGAGACGAGGGGGTGTTTGCCACATGTGTGCTGCTGAACTAAATATTCAGCACAGTGGGGGGGGACAGAATCACCCAAAAATAAAGCCCGACATTTATCCACAGGGAAAATATGCATTAAACTAAAAAAAAATGTTCCATTAGTTTGTGACAGGTTTATGCTTAAAGGCATGAAATGAAGTTATTCTGTTTGGCAAAAACTCAAACGTAGCCTTCACTGAACCAGATACAGACGTCTCGACTGCATGAGACACTTAATGAAATAATATACAGAAATATGTTTGTGTTTAAAGATATATCTCAGAGCTTCTTATGTGATGAACTCAGTTTTTCTTTCTTCCTGGACCGCTGCATAATTTTTGACTTAGATCTCACCATCAACTCATTTAACTGAGGAGTCTAATTTCAGGAGTCACTTGTAGCTACTACTAAAAGGGAGATTTGACCTAATATAATCCTCTTTAGTTATATTGCTAAAGCAGCATCATCATGTGCACAATAGTAACATTACAGGTCCTGCGATAGAGGAAGCAAATTAAAGTGGCTTAGGTTTTAAGTATTAAATAAATCTCCCTTTGACCTATTACAGCGGAGTCAGACATGTTTTAAGGACCAATATATCAGGAAATACAAATGTGTGTGTATGCCTGTGTGTTACAAATATGGTGGGAATACAGTCCACTGTAGTCCTCGAGGCTTGGATCATTTTTTCCTGTGCGTCCACATTTTTTTGGCTCAGCAGCTCAGTAACCTGAGGAAGTTTGTGACTTCCCATCAGAAAATGGAGCATATTTGATGTTGGAGCCTTACTGGTCGAGGTGCAATGGTTACTGAGCTTATCGGCTCTCAGCAGGTGTCTTAGAAGAAGCTGTGCTCGCCGGATCAATTTAGAGGACCAACCAGTCCCCAGGCATGAAATGGAGGTGATCAAATTCCCTCCATAGAAAGCAGACAGTGAATACAGGCGAGACTGTAAAGATCAGAATATGCATTTTATTTTATTTTTATATAAATCTTGCCAGTATTAATTTGCACTGACATCTATTCATTACTGTACCATAACCCTACACCTTGGTCCTAAACCTAAACACAACCCAAAAGTGGAGTTCCACCACATCAGGACCAGCCTTTGGTCCCCCCAATAACTACTGGTCTTGGTAAGGTAGGTATGTATCAGAGGTTTATAGTAACTAAGTACATTTACTTTGTTACAGTACTTAAGTAATTTATTTGAGGATTTGTAATTTTACCAAGTATTTTTTAAATCACTACTTTAACTTTTATTTCACTACTTTTAAAACTTAAAATGGATACTTTTACTTCTTTACTTTAAAATTTAACACCTAGTTACAAAATTAAATATGACCAAACTCATCATGAAAGGAGTCATTTATGCAATCTAAAAAATGAAGTGTTGAATTTACTCAACCAAGTCATGTCAGTTGGTTTCACTAAACCTAGTAGAGTAAATATGAGGCAAGAATATTTTCTCCACTTGGTTTAGTGGAACCAGTTTGGTTAACCCCTTAACAGATGCCCCTGAAATCCCTTAAAAGCCTTTTGACATTTTTTAGGGTGTCAAAGTAAAGGTAAGAACTGGAGGAAGTTATCTGACACCCTACAGTCCTCAAAATAAAAGCATCTGGAAACATTTAATGGCAGAAACGGCACCATTTTTGCCCACCAGTGGAATAAAGACTGTTAAGGTCTTAAGTAAATTCTACAGTTTATTTCTTAGAGTGTGTAAAAATACTTTTATGTTCCCAATTTTTATGAACAGTTTTAAGACTTTGACTTAAGTACTTTTCTCATCAGTGAAATGTACTTTTACCAAAGTCATTTTCTGTTAAGGTATTTTTACTTTTACTTAGTTATTTTTTCAAGTACTTTATAGACCTCTGGTATGTATACCACAAACAGTCCTAAAAAGGTAACAAATGAAACCACACACATACAAAACAATGCAGTTTAATCCCAGCAAGTCACAACTTTCTTCACTATTTAGATTAAAAAAAAACCAACAAATTAAAATGAGCATTCATTTAAAACAAAAAATGCGTAACTAAAATATGTATGTGCTGGAGCTGAACTTCCACTGCACATAATTGTAGCTCAATATCTGTAAAATTGACTGAGATTTAGCCATATATTTGTTTTTTTTATATAGGTTGATTAACTGTGGCTGCCACCTCAATTTGTGTTGACTCCAAAACTTAATCAGTGGTAGATGTACATCCGATGATTACTTTATGAGAGTTTCATTAAAGTTCACCCAGTGGTTCATGAGATAAAAGCATCGAAAACCAAACACACACACACACACACACACACACAGCAGTGGGCGATAACGAGCTGAAAATGCTGCATCTCTAGACGAGCCTGTAGGATAATTAAAATGCTGTCAACTGAACATGAACTGACTTGGAAAATAAATATTACTGTGGTCTAAAGGAAACAGAAAACTTAGATATGACTACGAAAATGGGGTTGACTTAAATAAACCGGCCAAGTTAAAATATTTGTCAACCCCAGAGAATTCCCCCTCAGTCCGGTAGCCTAAATCTGGACACTGACGGCGGCTCTGAAGGGAAAACCCGAACCAGGCACAGCAAAATTTCAGGGTCAGTGATAATTTTCTCACTTTCAACATCATCTAAAATCAACTGAAGCAAAGCCGTCTGATGCAAATCTTTTTTTCATTTAGTTCAAATGCTTTTTATTTGAACTCTCGAGCTGCCGCCTCAGTAAAAATTTGCATTTTTAGATTATGTTTTCTCAAAGGAAAATGTTGACATCGCTCCGCAAACAGAAATATTCTCCTCAGCGTTTTAGCTTGGGAGTAATTTCATCTGTTGTTCTGTTATATGAACCTTACAGATTTTCCTCACGCTGCTGAGAAGGAATTTGTCAATTTAAACGTCACTGTTGAAACTAATGGCACACAGACAGGAGCACAGGTCATTACTCTGAGTTCAGTCATCCCAAAGAGTTCATTAGACCTCAGCTCGACACGCTGCTGAGATTCCAGTCTGCACTTTAGCAATAAATTCTGCTTTGTATTGTTTCTATTTTGAGCAACCTTACAATGGTTAATTCTAACAGCAATCGTCTCGGCAGCACCGGAGGGACCGAGCAGTGAAAAATTTGATCCACGAGCTAAATTGATGTTACAGCTGCAATAAACACCTGAGGGATGGAGAGCTACCAAAGGCGAGGGGATTTATGGAAACAACAAAGTCTTTTTCAGGGGGGATTTGCTGTAACGTGTGAGCAGATGAGGTAAAGCACCAGAAATTTATTATCTGAAATTTTCTGTCAACACGACTCCCTCACAAGACAGTTTCCCTTCAGAACACCCCTTTGTGTTCATTTATTTTCACTTCTACGCATAATATTTCAAATAAATTAAATGTTGAACAATAAAAAAATCGACCCTTTTATGAACTTTTGACACTGAATGAGAACTTCAGAAAGCGCTGACAGGGTCTGAGTTGACCTCCTCCACTGACAAGTGGAGACCTGATAAGGATGCCTCCTGGCACCTCTCTGTAAAGGTTTAACTGGCAGGACCGGCTGAGGCCCCACGGTCAGTCCGGGTCTTGTTTGAAGGATTACATCTTCCAGCTGGCCTACAAATGGTTGCCAGTCCCAGAGGAGGAGCTGGGATCTGGAGAGGGGCATTACTAAAAGGCACGTTAAGGTGACCATTTGGTGTTAATCATCCATGGTTTCCAGGCAGAACATTGTCCAGAGAGTTCATCTTTAGATTGATTGTTGGTAAAGCTGATCTGCTTACTTTTAAAGAAACACAACCTGAAACAAAGTTGCTCTTGTTTGTGTCCGTAAAGTGAAGAGTTGAGATGTAAATTTACAGATAATTGAGGGGGGTGGGGGGTATTATGTATTTACCATAGTTCAATTCTAAACCACAATCAAGTCTTCAGTTGTTATGAAAAATCTATATATATCAAAAATAAATTAGACTTTCAATCACAGTCTATTTAAACACCTTGAAATTGGCCTCTGTCTCTTCTAAGTGCCTGTGACATCAAAATTTTTGTAATAAATGTGAATGCATATTTAGAAAGAGAACATTGAAAACATATTGCAAAACAAATTTCACGCCATTGAGATGAACGGTTGTTGAGATATTTGCATGTGATGTCAAAGGGGAATAGCTGCCTGTAAACAGAGAGATGTTACAATAATTAAAGAATCTGATGTTTCTTTAGATTATTTTGAGTCACTATCAGGGTTGAAGAAGAGTTTAAATAAGATTGTTTCAATAAACAAAAACTAGAGAGTTTATTTTCTTAAAGACTTCCCCTTTGATGTCACTTCCTTTTTCACTTTGAGCCTAATTCAAGAGAAAATATGCCAGTTATGAGACAAAATGGGTAAAATCATGTGTATTATGCTAATGTTCTTAAATATAAATATGTTTTCTTTGACTTTTTGTGTTTAAAGGATAAGCATGTCACAGGCCCTTTAAGAACCTCCTACCATTTCTGACACTTCCATTTCAGCAGGTTTTCACAACAGTGCTTCTGAGCTTTGTACCAGCACATCATGGCTACCACAGGAGATTCAAGGATTTCTCAAACATACATGAATGAGTCAAAGCAACATTCAGGATATGTTTTTGATGAGTGAATGACTAATTTATTTTATGTCAAGAGAATAAAAATGTATTAGATGCAGAAAAACTGAACACAAAAAGCTGAATCAGCCTAAAAGATTTTGCTTTCTGAATTCTACTGTTTTGATTAACCTTTTCTACTTCAAAGTGTGCATCAGAAATCCATCAAGGAAACTCATCTTAACAGCTGTAAATAAAAAATAATACATTTTTTAGCTTGTTTCATCTTAAATATTGCTGATGTTAAACATTTATCTAGGAGAAATTTTCTGTCTATAAGAGGTCTGACCCTGAACAACGTAAAGGTTGATTATTCCACTTTGACATGATTTTTTTTCTTAAATATATGTATAAGTCAAGCTTTCCCTGCAGAGGGCATCAAATAAGGAGGAGTTACACTGCAGGGGCACAGGATAATATAGATTTAATCTTAGATTGAATGAGTGCAGCAAGTTGCCTGTTCTCTGCAGGATTGACCGGATGGACCTTCTTTAGCCTCGCACAACTACGCCTGAAGCCTGTAAGGGTTACACCTCAGCCAGATGACAGCATTAATCTGGCCATAATAACCCTCCCCTCCATCTGGCGAGACATTCAGGCATCAGGAGAAAGGAGAGCAGGGATGCCTCTGACTCCTCAATGAATACTAATCTTTTATCCGTGCTTGGACAAAAACCATCCTGCTTCCAAATTCATCACTTACCTTCATAAACATAAAAAAATAAAATAAAATCACCAGTTTCACAAAGCTATCATCAGTCGTTTTAACACTAACTTATCAGCAATCCAGCAGGGGTACCAAACCCATCGAACATAGGAAAAAAATCTCATCTTTTACTGTAACAGCCTGCCCAAAAGAACTATAATCTTCCAGCGTCTTAGTGCAGAACTCATCTGCTGCAACCAGACAACCAATTTCCTACCTGCACTACGTGGGAAAAAAAAAATGTTTTTTCTGTTTCAATTTTTTCTTTTAAGAGATTGCATTTTTGTGCCTTTCACCCTGAAAATGTATCCACATCTCTGAATAAAAGAAAGCAATTCAAGCACTGATAAAACAACTCGGAGGCAGTCATTTTGCTTAAAAAAAAAAGGAATGGAGGCTCTTGTAATTAGTTTTGATGCAACTTTTCCCACATCGAAGCATTTCTGATGAGTTGCAGAAGCTGTCTTAAAATTAATTTTGGTGGTTCAACACTTCTTTGTTGAATTATAAACCCCGGCATTAATGGCTTTCTTTGTCTGAAACCTCAACGTGCAGCGAAAGCTTCCAGCCAAATCAATTTTCTGCAGAAGATAATTAGCAACCTTGTGTTGTGCCCGTTCATGTGCGTGTGTCTCTAAAGTTCAGACAATGTTTTCTACCCATTGCAAAGGTCTTAATGCACCTCATTAGTGTGTGCCTATTACCCATACTGCACCTGGTCTGAATTACTGCGACCCTCACCCACGCCTGAGACTGTAAATGACACATTCCTTAAAAATGCGTAATTTGTTGCCCACGATCAGCAGGGAAACCAGTCGGATGCGCTGATTTAGAAGCTGTGAAGAGACGGTATCTGTAAAGACATCGAAGAGAAAAGATAAGACATAATTGCCGCGACGTGTCCAGATTGTGTCATCTCCCTCGGTGGATGAAGCAGACTGCTCACCAGCAGCCACATCATTAGTCAACACAGACAGCGAGGTGATGGTGAGGCACACCTGTTAGGCTCATCAGCGCGCTTTTCTCCCCAACGACTCACTGCGCTGAAAATGTACTTTTGTTTGGACTACATATTCAACTAAGTCCCAACCTGTGGGCTGGTGGATTTAAATTGATATAAAATCCAGAGCAAAACCGTTCTTTAACAAAGTGAGCTGAAACGTGCTGGTGAGGAGTGGGAGTTAATGAGGTGGAAATCTGTCACCGAGGTAAAATGTGGATGTTGCTAGCCAAGCAGGGGTTTCCTAATCACCCATGCAGGATGATCCATTTCTTCTGATGTCTGACTATTTACATCAGCCCTAATCTTGACTGCATACTACACTCACTGACGAGAAAAGTTAATCACCCAGAGGGCTTGTTGGAAATGGAAAAAAAACTGAAAGTGTTGAAAGGTCACGACTGTACTGCAATGATTACAATACCAGAACAAATGGATAATAAAGTTGGTAGCAGCCTTGTATAAAGTACCTCAAAGTGATACTTGAGTGAAAGTGTCTTACCATAGTCTGCTATAAGAATACTTGAATATAAGTCTTAAAGTATACAACATTTATTGCACTTAAGTATCAACATTTCTAACATATAATGTATTTAAGTAGTTAAAATAAAAGTACTGGGTAAAAGTGAGTGGTAAGGTTGGGCAAAATTGTATCGTGTGCAATTAAACTTTGATCGATTTTTTTTTGGCACTTAATACGGTTAATGCCACCAGGCAGACTAGAGATTTCCTCAGTCAGTCCGCCTCTGCTTCAAATTTGACGAACATTTTTTTTAAAAAGTTCTGTGGTTTACTTGGTCTATCAATACAATTATAAAAATGATGCATAGCCTGAAATCTGTACTTTTGATACAATTTGGAATAGATTTTTGTAGAGAGAAAATGCTTCCCACTAGAGTGCTTTAAATTGGTCATTTGACAAGGATATCAGAAAGTCCAGGGACTCCAAAGGATTAATCATCATATTAATCATTATCGACTAAATACCACAATTAATCATGATTAATTTTTATTGCTAATATTGTCCAACCCTAGTGAGTGGTTAGAATTTTCAAAATGACATTTATTGTAAGGTGACCTCCCTAAAAATATGTTTAAAGGTCATATTGACTATAATGTTGTATTAAAATGTTAAATTTTTAAAATACACTATGCTACCTGTTTCAGCTGCATATACAGGGGTTAGAAAATTAAACTGAAACACCTGTCATTTTGGTGTGGGAGGTTTCATGGCTAAATTGGACCAGTCTGGTGGCCAATTTTCATTAATTGCACATTGCACCAGTAAGAGCAGAGTGTGAAGGTTCAATTAGCAGGGTAAGAGCACAGTTTTGCTCA
>JARVGW010000624.1:15604580-15644522 GCA_031762495.1 Anablepsoides rubrolineatus | reverse complement strand
CCGTTAAAATACCGGATCGATAAGCAGCACCGATAAGAGTAGTAGTATCGATAAAACCTTAACGATACCCATCCCTAATTTTAATAGTCGATTAGTCGTCTAATCATGGCAGCCCTACACCATGGTAACGGGGTAGTGCATCACACAAACATGAACTGCCTACGAACCACGTAGGGTGTGGCTTACGTGGGCCACAGTCTATGTGGGCTGCAACCTGAACCAGATTCAAGATAATTGTCACAGCTTATCAACTTTAGAAAAAAAAATGGCTACAACTCAGTCACTTTCACAGATATTGAACAATAACTTGGTGTGGTAGTAACAGAGTCATCCTCTACGTATAATTTTAGTGCTACTAGACATTAACAGTTGGAGTCAGAAAGTGACTCCAGTTTTATGAATATGTTTATTGGACTAAACTTTTGTGCGGTAGTAGCTTAGAGTCATTCCCATTGTTTACTCTAAGTGCTGACAGATTTTACACTATCTAATTATCCCAGTGTGTGATACATTTTCAAAATTTGACCAAAAAGACTTAATGCTTCTGAACTTAAGGTAATCTCAGTTTAAAACTTAAAAGGTGATGCGCAATATGTTGTCCTTCAGAGAAATAGTGGGCCATTATTCTAAAGCAGAAAATATCTGATCAGATAAAATATTGACCGTTCTTAAAATTAATTCCTACATTATCAAACAAATCTTTTTTTCTGTTTTGTTTTTGAGACAAACTACAGGCCACTTTTTCAGACATCTAATAAAGTAAATAAGCTGTGTCACTGTTGGTTATTTCCACAACAAAACTGCAGAAATAAAAAGTTTCTAAAAGAATGCAAACTATTGGAATAGATCATCAACTCTGACAGAGAATTAGCACACTAGAACGAGACTTATCTAGCATTAAAAACACATTACAGGCTTTAAACTGAAATGGTTCAAATTGCCTTTGTGCTATTCCCACTTAAACTAAGTGTCTTAAGAGTGTCTCGTGGGGTTAAGACCTATTTTATTAACCCCCACTCTTACACAAAGACTTAACTAAGTAGAGCAGCGTCCTCTCTAACTGCACAGGCTGAAGAGAATTTTCATCACATTAAAATAATATGCTAAAATGTTTACAAACACACAAATATGAAATTTGTGTTAATTGGAATTCAAGTCAGATAAATTGTAAAGATTTTTTCCCCAAATATATTACATATATTAGCTTGTTTTATCTGTAAATATCTAATTTGGGCAGTAAGTACAAAAATTATTTATATCAGATTTTATTATCATTTAACCTGTAAAGTTTATTTTGATTAAAATAAATATCTTTAGAGCTGAGGGGTGTTTTTTTTTTTTTTTTGCCAGCTGTTAAAACTTGGAGCAGCTCTTCACTGATGGTTCATTTTTATGCAGCAGCCTGAAGGGAACACTGTTCAAAGTCTGGACCATGACAGACTAATTTCTTGTTAAGCTAATCATAATCAGAATTACCCTAAGCTCAGAGTTCTTTTATTAAAAAAATAAAAAGTCTGGTAAACATCAGCTTACAGCACAGCAGCTAAGTGGCTCCAGCCTCATTATGAACCAGCTGTCAGTGATTCAGCTAAAGACAGCCGAATATTTCAATAAAAGAATCCAACAGGAAAATGTTGTAAGAAACTGTTAGCATCTTTAACTATTTCTGTCTTTAAAATGTTAGTCATTAAACATTTATTGTCATTAAGATGTTACCATCTGTTTTCTGCCACCTTTCAATACTTTTGGCTTCTGACTAATCTTTTGATACTTTTAGCTAGAAGCTAAAAGTTTCAAAAGACAAAAACTTTTAGCTTCTAGCTATTCTTTCGACACATTTTTTTATACATTAAGCTTCTAGCTAGACATTTGATAGCTTCTAGCAAGCATTTTGCTTTATTTGTTAACCTTTTGCTACCTTTAGGTTGCTGCTATCTTGTTGTGTTTTACTTCTTTTAACTAGTTTTTTACTTCTTTTGCTTTTAACATCTCAGTTTAGTTTTTTCAGCATATTTCCCCACTCAGCATTCATTTAGCTTTTTACTAAAAATGCATTTTTCTACTTATTTTAGATCCTTTTAACATAAAGTCAATAAACCACCATGTTCCATCAATACAAGATGGATGGGCTTGGCTCATTTAAACTCAGTTCACATGTTCCTGACAGGAGAAACTGACATGACTGCTTCACAAAAAGAAGGAAGAAGTTCAAATTCAAATGAACATTTTTAATCACCAGGAGGGCTGGAGTTGCTCTTCAGCGAGCCCCAAACCCAATTCATTTGTTTCCTTCCGCTCAGCTCGACTCAAAACGGCGGCAGATGTAATGACACGCCACAGCAACTTCAACCCAGAAGCCCCTCATTAAAACCACAGACTTTATCTTAGGTGGGCTTTGGTAAACAGCAACACATGTGAACCGGAGAGACGCTTCCCTTTATGTTGATGTTTGACACTGCTTCAAACCAGAGCAAACCAAACCAACTCAAACACAAATTAAAAGATATTTAATCAACATTACAGAGGTACATCTGATGATTATTTCCTGAAAAAAGTGTTCCAGACAGAGCGACTGACTCCATTCAGTAAGCCTTCTTAATGCAACAGCTGGGACTTTTTTTTATCCAGTCATTTTTAATGACATCTTCAAGGTGCTTTTATGTTATTTTTAACCCCACAGAGGACATTAACGGTTCAAAGAAAGACAGACAGAAAGTACAAAAAGGCACAAAAGCAACAATGTTTGATTTCTTTGAAATTCATTGGAGCGTTCAAGCGTGCACCAACATTAAGATGAAGTGCTCTGCTGCCTGTGAGCTTTAGAAAGGGCTCCTCTGTTAAAACAAACACAAACAGAAGCCACTGAGGACTCCACAGCCATGAAAATTACATAGGCTTTTATTTTATGAATTGTCTGTGAGCTTGTTCCTGCCTGAGTTCAAAGTCTTCATCCTGGGGGGAAGCAGGGGAGGTAGGAAGATTGGGGGGGGGGGGGGGTCTTTATGACATAAACGATCAGGAAGTACAACTCTAATTCTGGACAAGTTGAGACTTGGTTTACAATGCCAAGTGCAAATCTTCTAAATCCATATTTTATTAACTATAAAACCCATTAAACTTGTGGTTTAAACTAAGAAACTGAACTGCTTTTGGGAAAAAAACTAAGATTTATTTTTAATTTGATGGCCACAACACATCTCACACTATGAAGCATCCTCTCTTTTTTAAACAGTAGTTTGTAATTCCACAGTCCTGAAGCTTTTTTTGTTTTTATTAAATGTTGTTATTATTTGGATGGGAACATATGTTGTTCTAAAACCTGTATGTATTTAGCTGCATTGAAGGTACCAGATGTGTAAGCAACTCCTGGATACAAAAGCACCCTATACCATCAGTGAAGCAGGCTTTTTTGCAATATAACAGATTTAATGGTCCCTATACTTTTATACAGAGGACATGTTGACCATAGTTTCCAAAGAGAAACTCAAATTTTGATTTGTCTGACCACAGAACAGTTCTCCACCCAGAGACGACAACAGTGTTTCTGAATGGTGATAGCTTCTTTGCACGATAGAGCTTTAACCTGCATTAGCTGATGGCTCAGTGAACTGTATTTATAAAGAATGATTTGTGGAAATGTTTCTGTGTTTATGTCCATAATGAAATCAGGATGAAATAGTGACTTTCAGTCTTGTCCTTTGAGATCTTTCCAGATTCTTGCAATATTTTAATATCATTTACTGTTTCTCAATTTTCCTTTGTGGAATTTGATCCACTATCTTTAGATTCCATTTTCTTTTACAGACCCTTTGCCCATTTTTACTTGCATAGATTCAGCCTCTCCAAAAAGGCTCTTTTTATACCCAGTCTTCCTGACTTGTTGCAAAATGCTCTTCCAGTCACTTCTTATTACTTTTACAGCACTTGGTAGCCACCATATAATTTAAAATCATCTTATTTGCTTTTTTAAATATATTCATTTTGACTTGTTTAGTGGTTTTAGGCATTAAAAAGATATGGGTTTATAATTCCTGCACTTGCGTTGTTTTTATTTTTACATTAATTCCCAACTCTTTCAGAACTGGGTTGTAAATATGAGAAAATCTTGTGGGATTTGAATTCAATTAAATTATGCAGCGTCACACAAAGCTACCTTTTGTCAAACTTTATTCATCACAATTAAAGATTAAAACTCTGTGTGGTGTAGAGAGATGGGTTGTTTAAGAGCAAAACTGTGTTGTTTTAGTCTGTTTGACAGCTTTACAAAAAAGTAGAAGAGAAAGCACAATTTTATTCCTCTTTATTATTAAACAAAGTAGCTACATTATGGGGAAAGTCACGGGTTTCGCTGGTAATATGAATTAATTAGCCTACCTGGAAGGATCCATATGAGCGCCAGCATGACTCGAAGTGTCCTGTTTAACTCCATGACGGAACATCCACCGGCTGCAGGCAGAAAACTCTCCTCAGAGCTGCAGCTTGTGGGCTTCAGGTGATTGTTATTACCTGTCCGGTAATGGAAGCAGCGGCTCGGCAGGTGAAGCTCCAGTTTCCCTCCCGCGTGCCGCCGCTGGAGGACATGGCGGCTCCCCTCCTTCACGGCTCAAAGAGACACAAAATTCAAAGTTTTTTTTCTTTTCTTACTCTCCCTGCTGCTTTCTCCTCAGGTACGACCAGGTTTACCTCTGCCACTCCTCGGCTCTGGAGTCCGTGTGCTGCTTTCTGCTCGGAGTCAAGCTGGAGATTATTCGGGCACCTGAGCTGCTCGGTGTCGCCCCCTGCTGGTACAGAAAATACATATGAAATTCCTTCACAGAATTTCCCTCCTCCATTAGCAAAATATCTGACGAAATGGACGAATTTTAATGACAATAACCATAAAATGTGAATATGAGCGATTAACCTCTAGAGCACGGCTATTCAACTGGTGACATGGGGACCACATCAGTGGTAGTGTTGTATAAAGTACCTCAAAGTGATACTTGAGTAAAAATACAAGTTTCTAAAAAATACTTTGGTAAAAGTTAAAGTCTTCTAAGAATATTACTTGAGTCTTAAAGTGTCTGATATTTTTTGTACTCAAGTATCAAAAGTAAATTTCTGAATCAAAATCTAAGTATTAAAAGTATTGAGTAAAAGTGAGCAGTTAGAGTAAAAGTAAAAAGTAGCCTACACTGAAAAATAATTACTCAAGTAAAGTAGATAACCAAAACTTCTACTTAAGTACAGTACCAAAGTATTTGTACTTAGTTACTTTACAACTCTGCCCTAGGATGACTTAAGTCTAGCCTGGTAAAAACCAGACCCTTGTCCTTCACTTTGCTTCGGACGAGGGGAAACTAGAATTGAGCGGAAATGCGTAGGAAGGCAAGGGCCAGGCTAACTTAAGTCCGGCCAGCCAATGATTTCTTAAAAAAAAAAGGTCTTTGTTAAATATAAAAGTAGATATTGAGTTTTATTTAGCATTTTAAATTTATCTGGTTCCAAGGAGCAGAATAAACAGCTTTAAAAGGTAAAAGATAGTAGTGGCGCAGAGGTTAGAGAAGGTGAGCCTTTGATCAAAAGCTGGCTCAACTCCCTGGACTACAACAAAAAAGTACCCAATCATTTGCCCCATTCTGGGCCCTTGAGCAAGGCCCTCAAATCCTCTACATGCCCCCCTCCCAGCTGCTGGCCTGGCACCTGAAAAAGGCAGCCCCCTGCTCCACATGTGTGCTCACATGTGCAATAGGAAAAATGCAGAGAAATATTTTCCCCACTGAGAGCAAAAATGTTAATAGATGCAAGACAATACGTATTTATTTTACATAATGCAGTGTTTCCCATGCAATTATTATGTAACGTTTTACATGAAAGCATATGTAAGCTCAGCTGCCTTCATCCTAAAGAGGTCAAATGTGAGCGCTGTCGCTCAGTCTAAATTAGTCATGACGTCTGGTATAAATGATTCTGCAGCTGAAATGTAGCAGAATGTCGACACATGTAAAGACAGGCTGCGGGCTTGTTGATAAAAATTCACAATTTAAAAGTTTATTTTTCAATATTGACAACATTTTAAGTCACAAACACAGTAAAAAAGTTTGTTATTTATTCATTTGTTGTCTTTCAGCACATTTACTTATTTTGTTGATGAAGAATAGATAAATGAAATAAAGACAAAAGAAAACAAAAGCTGCACTTGGAAGAAAACACTATTTTTACAAAACCAACTGAAAAGTGTTGATTTATTTAATATTTGTTGACAAATAACATATTTAGAGGGAAAAAGAAGAAGTTTAGCTGTGAATCAAAGCTATGTGACTTGTCAAAGCTAAAAAAGCCAAATACTGACAGAAAGCAAACAGAAATGAGATGCTAAAAATAACCTAAAAAGCATAATGCTATCTAAAAAAAACAATTAACTGTCAAAACATTAGCTAAAACAAGCAAAAGGCTAGTTGGAAGCTAAAGCACTGAAAAATGAAAAATAGCTAAATGCTTGAACTAAAAGCTAAAAGTTAACTAAAATAGCTAAATGCTAGCGTGAAGCAAAAAGTAAGAAAAGACTAACTAAAAGCAGCAAATAGTTAGCTAGAAATTTCAAGTAGCAAAGACTAACAAAGCTAAACATAATAAATAATGCTATATGTTGAAAGTAGCAGGAGGTTAGACAAAACTAAAAGTCACAAAAGGCTAACTAAAAGCAATAAGCAGCAAAAGTAAACATCTTGGGTTTAAATTAAAAAAAAAAAACAGAACATCAGCTAAAATTTAAAACTAGCAAAAATCTAGTTAAAATACTGTAAATATTTATTGTTTGATGGAAGTCGTTATGATGATTATTAAATGTTTTATGTTAGTGTTTATAATGTTCTGCCACAGTGTGGAGGTGTCAGGGGCCCATATATTTCCAGGTTTTCAGCAGTTTGTTTTTTTTAATATATAAAAATCTGACTTTAACGTGGACATTTCTGTGGAAGACAGGTGAAAAGTGTAAATGATGGATGAGTGTGCATCAGGAAAAAAACATATCACTGCCACATGTGGAGAACTGATTGTCTCGGTGTGGAAAAAGGCACAGATATAAAACTGCATAACTTGCACGGCTGGTCGTTTTCAGCCTCGTATTTCGTTTTTATCTATTTTAAAAAAAAATTAAATCATGTTCATGAGGTCAGGTGCATTTTGAAAATCAGATTCAGCAATGTTGTAACAGAATGTTTTCATGCTGCGTGCACAAAGATAAACTGCAGGATGTGATGGTCGCTGGCATTCTGGAAAGCTTTCTGTGAATTTATTCAGTCCGGCTCTGATTTGTGTCACTCTCAGTGTCCGTCTGTCCGCCTGAGCAGGAACTCTCCCTCAGGTTTTTTCCTGAATACATTTATTGTTCAAACCTGCTGCAGCCAGGAGGTGGAAACCAGCTCAGCCTTGACTGTTTAACTCCAGATAGCAGAACAGTAACTCAGTGTCAGAGCACGTCCACTCATCTGGGCTTCTTCTGAAACAAGATAGACAGAAAAAACTGATGGGAAGTTGCTTCCTGTGTGCCTCTGATCATTTATATATGAGGTAGCAAAACATGTCATAACCCAGATGTCTGATTCTTATGAAACTCTCAAGAAGCAATCATTGGATGTTCTTTTATAACTGATAAACTTTTAGAGTTAGCACAGTTCAATATGGCCGCCACAGCTACTTAACCATAGCAATCAAAAAATTAACTTAAACTACATTTATGTTGCAGATACCGAGTTGAAATTTGGCATGGTAGCTATATCATCTGACTCTGAATTCTAGGCCAGAGGGGTCCAGTCCAGGTCCCTCGAGGGCCAATATCCTGCATGTTTTAGTGGTTTTGCTGCTCCTCATTAGTCACTCTTTTAATCAAATCAGGTGTGTCAAAACAGTGTCAAACATTCAGAGTAGTGGCCCGGGTTGGGCACCGATGAGGCAATGAAGTTGTAAAATGTCTGTGTTTTTCATCCTTTATGTGACATAAAAAAGGAAATAAAGAAAGAAAAAAACAAAGTTTGATTAAGTTTTGTGCATAATAGTAAAACCATAAATCACAGTTTAAAGCCTCATCAGGTAAATGTTTAATAGTAAATCACTTAATCCTTGTCACATTGTTCATATTTGTTTTTCAATGTTTTTAATTTTACCATTGCCATGGCATTAATTTGAACTGCACAGTAATACCAACTCAAACTGTTTTATTTTTTTATTTTTATTCTCAAGTCATCAATCATAAAGGTATAAAGAAAAGGATTTAGAGACATCTAGTGGTAAAGATGCAGATTTTTCTTTAACTTAATCAACCCTTTCAGGTCCAGACACAGGTCATAGCTTCAAAGTGAAAACTAAAAACAGAATATTTCACTTCATTGAACAATAATTTAAAGTAAAAGCATTCAATGATCATCAAATTTCAGTGTAAAAAAACAATAAGGCTAGATTTGCAAACAGCTGATAATATTTTCAGGTTTAATATTTTTGTGTTTCAGGTGAGTCCTTATCAGTAACAAACAGCAGATTTACTATAAATAATGAAACAAGTCTTTATTATTTTCACATTATTACTGTTCAATGCTATTGGAGGAACATTTTTGTGGAGCTATTAGGTTTTTCAAAAAGTGTTGACATTTGTTTTAAGATGGCAGCAGTTTACATTGGTCCTCAGACAAGCTATTTGCTCAGCAGTGGAGTTAGAATTAAACTCGGCTTTTTTCAAACTGAGGTTGTTCAAATAATCTCTCCACTGAACCTAACCTTGGATCTGAGCTGAACTTTGACACAAAGCAAAAACAAAGTGAGATCAATTTTACACCAAAGATCATCAATCCTGAAAAACAAATCAATGAAAACATGAGCAAAAGAAAAAATCATTAAAGAACAAAATTCAGGACAAACTAAATAAACACAGAAACTATGAAAATTAAAATAAAATAACATCAGAAATTGTGAACCTGAGCTGTTATCAGTCCATGAATCAGCTTTATTTTCCTGTGTGAACCCATATGTTCTCATACTGCAGACAGTACTTTACTGTGGTTGCAGCTAGAAAAAAAAACAGCTTTTTAAGTCACTGACCTCGCTGCCATTTTAATTCACAAACAGCTCTTTGAGGTCTGTGACATTTTAATGAATAGCATTAAGATCCACCTGCATGTTTCTGAGAAACATTGACTGACCTTTTTAATAAATCATATCTCACAGTGAATATACAGCAGCTGTATTTAATCAGCACCTGCAAACTCCACACAGCTGACAATCAGAGGTGGGCGAGCAGAACTGCTGCAGAACCATTTCTGGAGCCACCCCCATTTGCATAAACACCAAACAAATAAAAGGAGAGAACTGGAATGAAGTTTTAATTTTTCCTGCATGTCTCCCTGGTGTCACTCACTCCTGTTGAATTAATCCCGCTCTCTAATGCAGGAGCCATCTTCTTTTTCTCATAATGCGCTGCAAACAGCTTGAAGCGGACAGGAGTTTGATGAATGCTTACAGGGAAATTGGAGCTATTAGTTTGCTTTAGACGTTTGACTGCTTCAGTCCTACATGAAAGATGTAAAAGTCACGCTGACGTGCTCATATTGTACAGCATGGACACCCGAAGCTGTGACAGTCTGAATAATCTGTGTGTGTGTGTGTGTGAGTGAGAGCCAGAATGTTGTCCACAGTCGGTGAAGTGAGCCACCATTTATCACTCTCAGCTGTCGTTACGAGGGGAAATTAGATTGAAACGAGAATAAAGAATGAGCGGATGACCTCATTTGAGCAGGTGACAAAGATGGTTTGATTTTTCAGGAGATAACTCAATTCCTCAGTTTTCATCCTCCTAAAGGGTTTAGTTCAAAAGCTTTTTCAGGCTTTTGTGAAAAGGTTGTGAACTGTTAATATCTTACCTGGTGAAGCTACTGAATCTCTTTGGACGATCTCAATTTATGAAGAAAGTAATTTTGACCAAATTGACCAGAGAAAAGTAGATTTCTGTTGTTAAAACAACTGGAATCCTTCCAGAAGAGCAGGTAGAGGTGGCTGAGGAAAGAGAGGGTGGGGCCTTCTTGCACTTTATTAACTTTGTCCCTGGATGAGATGGATGGATGGATGGATGGATGGATGGATGGATGGATGAAGGTGTAATTATTTGCTCGACTTTTGTCGTTTTGAGTGCTCCATACAAACAAACCAACTCAACTTTAAACGTCTCTCGTCTGATTATATTTAGCAACTGCAGTTTCTTTTTTTAAATGGTTTTCTAAATATTAATGCTTTGCTGTAATGTGTTTCCTTCAGACCCCACTGAGCGTGTGCAAATTCCTTATTTCGTCTCCAAACAATCAGACTCTCTTTTCTTTGCCTCTTTGCTTCTTGTCGGCTCTGATTCTCTTTTTATGCTCTCTCTGTGACGCCGAGCCGGAGCGCCGGGTTTAGCACAACAGAGTTCCTAAAATAAAACCAAAAAACCTGTTGCAAGAAGCATAACCCAGGTCTGGTTAGAAACTAAAAAGGGGAATTTGTGTAGTGGTTGATTGAACGTTTAGTTTATGAATCTAATGATATCTCCTGCAAATCCTATAATTTTGTGGGGGTTTATTTCCCTTTTTTACAACACAAAGTTTCATTTTAAAGCTGATTTTCTTCTTCCACGTCTTGTATGTCATTTCTAAACATGTCAGCCAGTGGCTCATGCACCTTTAAAGCACTTTGATCCCCTTTTCCTGCTTTGTTGGCATCAATCAGCTTCATTTTCAGCTCCCCGGTGTTGATGCCCGGTGAGCATTCTGCAAGGTGTGGGAACGTCGTCGCCAAAGTGCTAATAATGATTACTGCCAAGCCTCGTACGTCCTACTGAGTCTTTTAAAATGGAATGAAGTTATTCAACAAACTAATGGCTTTCACACTATTCACACAATAATTACAGTTTCCTTATTTGTGCTCGGACAAAAAGAAGCTTTTCATTTACTTTGGCTGTAAAATAACAAAACGTGCAATCTATTCAGGGTGTTTAAATATGTTAGCACAGCTGTTCAAATTGTGAGGATGGGTGTGCAGTTTGGGTCTGATTTGCAAACATTTGTGCTGCAAAATGTAAAAGCAACACAAGCGCAAGTGTGTATTTTACGACTACTTTATATTTATTGCCAGGGACCAAGAGCAGAGAGCAATGTGTCTGTGAGTTTGCACGTTGTTAGAAAAGTTTCATTTCATTCATTTATTTAAAAGGACAGCTCACATTTATCAACACTGAAAAGAATATAAGTACACCAGAGTTAGCACATGGGCTACATTTTATTCAGATGATGCTACTTGGTTGCATAGATGTAGTAATAAATGTTTTTGAAGAGTCTCGTTAAAATCTGTGCAGTGATTTATGAAATAAAAAATAGTTAATGTCAAGGTTTTAGGCAAAGACATTCAGATTATGTGATGGGGACTACAACAGAAAAAATTAACTCAATATATGTTAAATTGACAGCATTAGAACCTTTTTTTGTTTGTTCAGATCAGATGGCTGCGGCCTTCTTGATTTCATTAGGCATCCATTAATTACTTCACAATGAGTTTTAGTAAAATCTTTCCAAGCCACGTGAGATATTTTGCTAACACAGCAGACAAGTGAGCTCACAGGCAGGACAGACAGGGGCAAAAACTATGGGGTAAATCTTGTGCCAGCAGGAATTGAATTTGAATTGCTCAGATTGAATCGGAATGTGCATAATTTGAAATTGACTGCATTGGTTTGAAAACAAATTTGACTAAATTGAAACTGAATTTAATGATTTAAAACTGAATTTAAAGTTTTGTATCTGAATTAATTTGCTTTAAACCTATATTTTGGTCTATTAAAAGTTCAGTTTGACCACTTTCACTTTCAGTTCCATAACTCAGATTTTGTGTCACACATCCTGGTCCTTGAAAAAGCCAGCCAGATTAATCAAACTATGCCTCGTCCTCTGGATGTAACGTGACTGCACTGGAGCCAGGAAATCTCTCCTCCCGCGGACAAAGCTAGCTTCTCTCTGCTTTCACCTCTGCAGCTACAACTCTCGCACAGGAGCCCAGCTCAGCCAGCAGCTCTCAGCCACAGGTAACTTTAACCACCTGCTGATCAGTCAGACGGTCATTGTTTTTGAGTTTGAGCAAAATGTAAGTTATTTTATTGCAGTGATTAATTTTCCCCATGGAAAATGTTACATTTACATCACATCATGGATCACATATTGATGATCAGATGCTGCTGCTGGATGAGCCATGACGGGATGTAAATGTAACTGTTTCTATTGGGGAAAATTAATCACTGCAATAAAATAACTTAACTTTGTCTGTTTTTGTCACTTTTACGGTGGATTGCATCAACTCTGTTGCAGAAAGGAAACTTCACTAAAATGAAATGTAAATCTGTGGATCTGTGTTTGATTACTCTGGCTGGCTTTATCAAGGACCAGGATGTGTGACACAAAAAGTTTGAATTATGGAACTGAAAGTGAAAGTAGTCAAACTGAATTTTTAATAGACCGAAATACAGTTTCAAAGCAAATTAATTCAAATTCAAAACTTTAAATTCAGTTTCAATTTAGTGGAAATTTAATTTTAAACCAATACATTCAATTTCAAATTATGCACATTCAGATTCAATCTGAGCAATTCAAATTCAATTCCTGCTGACCCAAGATTTATCCCATAAATAAACATTCAGGGTTGAACTTTAGCACGGGAAAAGCTGCAGTTTCAGTTTTCCTCCAGCAGAGTGCGCCCCTGAGCCTCAGCTGAGACAAGCTGCTGCTCTGACCCCAGTGTTCAGACTCAAATAAACCATTTCCTTTTTCTGTTTCTTTTCCCTTTCAGTCCTCTTTGTGTGAACAGTTTTACTGAGGGTCAGGGCAAACTGCTGGATGCTGACGAGCATTGATGGATGGACACACAAAAAGATGCAAAAACAAATATATACTTGTGTGGCTTCAAAAGCAAAACAAGGATAACACATCTCTCCCAGCACAGTTTAAGCTTCAAACATTCCCGACATGTTTCCTCTGCAGAAATGCAGAGGAGAGGCGAGACTTGAGGCGCGTGACGCAGCATGGCAGCGCAGATAAATGGGCTCTCAGGCATAAGAGGCAATTACACAAGAGATGTGTTTGCACCCAGCAATCAGGGGCTGGAGATGGAGATGTAGAAACACATAATGCATTTTTTTTTTACCAGAGCAGATCTAAGAATCAGTGGATGATATTGTTGAGTGGAGCTCATCAGATGCACTCCCGGGGGGCCTCAGCCTCACACAACGAGCTGCGCTTTATTAACTTTAGATGTAATTCCAAACATTTGAAAAGTCCCCAAAACAAAGTGGCACTCATTTAAAAAGCAAAAAGACACTAAAGCTGCACGCATTTATTTTCATGTTTAATATGACATCATGAATCATAGCTGCATGTTCGTGACAGAAACGTGAGGTGTAAATATGCATGCATGCACTGATGAATAATATTACTTTAAAAACAAGAAACATTCATCTTGAACTAAATAAGCCAACTGACAGGAAATAAAATAGTGTGCAGTTCTCATGTTTTCTGCTTATGCTCAAATAAAAGAAAATGTTTTTGAAATAAAAACAAGCGTAGAGCTCAATTTACTCATTTAGGTTTTGTCATAAGGAAAATAAACCAATTAATCAACAGACGTCTGAATATGTGCTCATAATTACCACTTTTTATTGTAAAACATTACAGCCACTTGATATTTTAGCAGATTTAATGTCCACCTGTAGTCTTTTATGTCAGATCTTAAACTAAAAATCATCTATGAGTTCAGAGTAAATGTAAGGGATGACCCTCAGCTACTACTACACCACATTTTAGCTGAAAATCTGTCAAATTCACTGCGTTGCAGCTGTTTTGTGTGCGACCATCTAATCAGTCTGACTCAGGTGTAAAACAACACTAATTCAGAGGATCTGAAAGAGTTTCTGAGCTGCAGAATCTCAGGCTGCATCACACAAACTAATGAGCTGCAGGTTTGTATTTTTTTTTAATGATGTTAGGATTTGTTAACGTTCTCTGCATTTGTCAGGTTTCTCTTTTGTTGTTACTCCTGGTTTGATAAGTGATTCCTGTTTTATTTCATCAGAACCTTTTTTTTTTTTTTTTGAGTCGTCTGCACAAAAACTTTGTGGTGATCGTCTTTGTGTGATAGTAGTCATTATTTCCACCTGTGTGTGTGTGTGTGTTTTTGTGTGTGGAAGAATGATCCTGTTTGGTTTGTTCATGTTACCTGTTCTAACCTGCATGCTTGTTTATTAAGGGTGCCGAAGAGTAAACACTGAAGCACAAACATTTGAAATAAAACGTGCAAATCATGCAGCAGCTTAAACAAAATTTGCAAAGAAACACTACACACACACACACACACACACGCACGCATGCACTCACGCACACACAAAACAACATTAAAAGACATCTCATATGTGACTATTTCTGTCTTCAACCTTTCCCTGTTCATCAACTAAAAAGCCCCAGCTTAGTTTGTTTGAGGCTTATTTTTCAGTTTGTTTCTGTCTGCCTCTTGGCACTCAGGGAGTAACAGACACAGGTGTGTGGTTACTATGGTAACCCTAAAGATGTACTGACAGCAGCAAATAACACGTGTTTAGATTGTGGTTCAGTTTTGTGACAGTAGTTTCCTGTCTCTGAGTTTTATTATAATTTAATATAATAATGACATCAGCATAGTTAGTTTTCAACTAATTCAATAAAAGTCTTTTGTTTTCTCTTCTCTCTGGCTCCTGCCGCTTGCATTTGGATTGTCATTCTGCTCACAACAGACTGCGTGGTGGAAATCACTGCATGAGCTCAGAAACACGTCTATAAATGACTGTCAGAGAGGACAGTTTGTTACTACATTAACACGTTAAAAAACAAAACAAAAAAAGAAAAACATTTGCACAAGATTTAGAAGAATCAATGCTTTTTCTGGGTCTAATCAAAGACAAAAATGTCTCGGACGGTTTAAGTGTTCGACCCAAGAATTTAATTTGAACAAAAACCAAAGGCAGCTGTCATCAAAACTTAAAAAAAAAAGAAATAACTGAAGGCAGGGCACAGGGAGGTACAAGGAAAAACTGGATGTGATGAAAGGAACAGCCAACCCTCAACAGGTGCATGAAGTGATGCTGGGAAACTGGCTGCAGCTGTGACAGTTGAAATATGGAGCATGTGTAGGTGGGCGGGACAAAACAGAAACTGAAAACAAACTGGTAAAGGGGGTCCATTTTTTCCATTGTTTTATTACTTTTAGGAATTTGTGCAAGTCCTAAAGAAAGCATGAAGAATAAAGCTTGGATGGAACAGCTATAAGGACACATTTTGAAGCAATATTTGCTCACATGTTAAAATTTTAAGGAACTTTTAAAAAATGTAATATTTCAACAGACCCACACAAATTGAATAATTATTTGTTGGCAAAATAAGAATCCTGATGCTCACAACCCAATTAAATCTCCACGTAAAATCATGGGGTGCATTTAATTCTTATGGATTAGTGGGTTTTAAGAAACATGAATTGGTGATAAAACATTTTACTTTCAAAAACAATAGCAGCTAATTTCCTACACTTTTAAAACTATAGGTTGTTAAAAAAGAGATGCAGACTTAACCATGCCTGAACCAAGAAAAGTCACAGTGGCATCAAATTCCAAAATGACCATTTTATTTCTACCAAAACACAATAAAAGTGTCTCAGTTTCAACATATGATATGTTGGTTTGTTCTATTTTCAACTAAAATGAGTCATACAGAGCAGAGACGAATGAATGTGAATACTAGACCCTTACCACACACTCACTCACGCACACACCCTCCATATTGATTAAAAAACAAGGTCAATCAAGGTCACGATTGGCCGACAAATATTTGTCAAAAGTTTGTCTGTTTTGATGAATTGGATGTTTTACCTCATATTATAGCTTTTAGCTGCAGTCTTATTGAACAGATTTCAGCCAATGCATCACCCCCCCCCCCCGTTCACTAAAGCTCCAAACTATCCCTTTAATGTATTAAAAGGGATAATAAATAATAATACATTTTATTTCTATTCCCTTTTCATTATACTTCAGATCTTTAAGTGAGGTTTTTTTGAAAAGTTATGAACCATTAAAATCTTACCTGCCGCTGTTATAAAGTTTAATTCATGTTGAAGACTCTGTTTCTGCAAACTGAGGTCACTCAAACTCTTTTTAAAACATCAGAACTATTCCTTTAAAACCAGAATTTGCATCAATAAGCAGCTTCTTACTTTTACACTTTGGTGCACTGAATATAAATGACTTTGGCCCCGTGCTGCTTTGACACTCACACTATAAATAAACTCTGGAGTACTCCTGGCTTTTCAGAGCTCCTTTGCACATCCTCACACACACACGTGCACACACACACACACACACCACAGGGAAACAACACCCCTGCTCCTGTGACAAATGAAATCTGCTGACAAGATTTCTTGCGAGGTCATCTGCAAATCCCCTTCATTACAGAAGAGGAGAAAACAGGAGCTCAATTAGAGGCACAGACGTATACTGAGAGGTTTGTCAGCTTTTATCAGGGAAATTTGAGATTATTAGTATTATTTTTTTCTATCTGAGAGATGTGGTTTGGTAATTGTTGTTGCTGCTCATCGAGAGAGTGAAGCGGCGAGAAGTTTGTCATAATGAGACGGAGCCAGACGGTGGTCAGAGGCACATAAGGTCAGAGCTGTGGGGGTGAGAGGTCGACAGCTGAATCTCACAAACTTCACTGCAGACCGCACCATCTGTACCCCTCTGTACTGTCAGCACACACACACACACACACACACAGACACACACGCACACACATCATAACTTACCTAGAGCAAAGAGGCAGACAGGACTGAGAGGACCTTAAAATATCCCCACTTGTCAGGGCGATGACTCCGGGAGACAGGGTGCTAAATTAAGATGAAAAAATAGATCTATAAAAAAAGAAAAAGAAATGAAAAATTTGACACTGCTTTTTTTTTTAAAAAAAAGTAAAAATAAAAGCCCTTTAAGCAGTTTTAAGAGAAATCTTTTACTCGCTTTTATGAAAAGTTAGAGAAAATGTCTCCGACTGTCAGATTGGAGCTCTTTAAACTTCGTAATCCAGCCAAACAAAGAACATGCTGCTTGTTCATTTGTGAGATTTCTAGTAACGCTGGTGAGTTTATTTTGTTACCTTTTAAAAAAAGGTCATAACAATTGTTCATGTAAGCTCTGCTGTCTGCTTCTTCTCCAGAACTCTGTGGCCTCATTCCTCATTTTATTAATAATAAACATTTATTAACAGGAAAGATAAATGAAACGTCATAAACTAAAATCCAGGTTGACTTATAAAATGCATATCACCAAAAAAAAGTCATTTAATTCCACTTGTAGTCTCTGTAAAATAAGAACTGTACTTTTACACCATTTAATGGTCCCCCTTTGTGTACATTGAGTGTTTATTATATTTTAGGTGTTGTCTGGGACAGATAATGTTTTTCTATTCTGCTTTAGAGTTTTAAACTGATGACATTTTAGCTTTGAAAATCTATTTGAATGTATTGGGAATGATTCTCAGATATACCACTCTAAAATTTAGTGCATTATTTATAAAAAGTCTTCATGTTTTCTGAGACTAGCTGTAACTTTATCTTGAATTACTTCAATGATAACAGACCCAAACCGAATGTTTGCAGTTTTAGCTTCAACTATCAAACCTCTTATTATTTGTTTTCATTTTTCTCATTCATGTCTTCTTGGTCACATCAGATTGATTTATTTTCTGGGGAATTCATTATTGCACATTAAAATGACATTCCAATTGTTTGATTAGGGTTAATATGTTTGTGAGTCGGATCATCAGTTTTCTTATCATACGCTGACTAACCCATAATATACCATGGATTTGAATTTAGTGAAATGAAATAAGCTAATAGGAAAAGAATGTGATCTTTAAATGTACTGTTTGTTTTACCTACATGTGACGAAGCATCAAATGTAACCAATCAAAGCCAAACACTGCTGAAACAGCTTTAGTTGTTATGAGGTTTATTGTTCAAAATAAAAGCACCATTTCCATTTGACACTTTTACAACTGCAGCCACCCTGCAGTCAAAATGACTTTATTTCATGCCAGTTCAGCCATTGTGGCCCTTAATAAGGTCCACACCTCCACTCAAAGTGAGACCGAGGACATTGTGGGCCTCTCTCTTTGTGTCGCACCTTCAAAAACGACATCTGGACCCCTTTTTTCTGTTACCCAATTTCTAGTCCTATTCAGAGACACAAAGGGGGAGCAGGCGTCTGATCAGGAAGTTGCTCTCCATCATGTTGAACTCCTGCGGCCTGACATGAACACAATGAGGAGGAGGGAGGGGGCAACTGCAGGGGGGACCAGACTGGTCAGTGTTTTGAGGAGAGAGAGACTGAACTCTTACCCCCCCCCGGGGGAGCTGTTTGCATCCACAACTCCCAGAGAGGAAGCACCAGAAGATGCTGCGAGACCAGATTGTGGAGCAGTGGGTGTGAAACAACAGTTGCTGGATAAATCATTGAATTTTGGAGCCGAGGCTAAACTGTGGGACTGATGTAGGAGAAGAGGACGCGTTAGAGTCGATACCTATCATCACCAGCTTCAGCAGTAATCAAATTAATTTCAGCTGTGCTTCGATGCAGCTGTTGATGGGGCAAATGAAAACTGTTTGTGAATGCAGGACATTTTTATTGTTTAAATATAGTGTTCACAAATATCACACACCAGGGGTGTCAAACTCATTTTCACAAAGGGACAGTTGTTATTAACTTTGCTGTTTCATGTTTAACTTAAACATCACATTCCTCATCTCATTGTGATGGCTGAGCACCTCTAAAAAACAATAACTAAGCTCTACGTGGTATTTTCTGCATAGAAATAATGTTTTAATACGTCCTCTTATGTTAATGATTGAATGTGACAGAAATAATTCAGAAATATAATATTAAAGTAAAAGTAAGAGAGTTTCACTCACTGTTGAGTTGCCATCTTGAATTCTGAGCTCACTTTCCAACAGGGAATTCCCACTTAAAGAGGCAGCCCAGTTTAAATTTACAAAATGACCACTTCCCACTGCAACTATAGGCTGCAGTAAAATAGCAGGCAAGAATACAGCTAAATATTGATTTTATACAGTGAATTTAGCCTTGAACCAGTGCACCTCCACCTAGTGGGATTTTGTTGTTTTGCAGGTAAAATAATCAACATGCACTGGGAGGTGTAGTTTATGGTCAATTCTGGCTTTAAAGCAGCATAGGCTTATTTTAAAGATGTTAATACATTTGTCTTGTGGGCCACATTTGGCCCACGGACCTTGAGTTTGACACATGTCATACACTGCATAGCATTTTCAGCCTGTAATTTTCAGCACTCATCTTTTTAGTAGTATAAATTTAGCATAGGTTTATAAAACAAACACAAATGGACTATGGCGGTCTCTCTTTAAAGTTGATCCTTTTTGAGAAAATTCTACAAAGTTGATCATAAAAGATCGAACTTGACCAACAAATGTGTATGGAAATGTTTGAATTTTAGGATTTTTTAATGTTAAAATCAGGATAGGTATCTACAAAATAAGAAAATATTCCCTGAAACATTGAGCTTGGTTTAGCCTACTCAGTCAGCCCTGTCAGAATCCAAATCTATTTTTCCCCGAATAATGTGTTTCCACCAGGAGGGGTAACCGTGTCTGTGTTTGAGTGTATTTGTTTCCTTCCCTGTCTTGTCTTGTGAGGACTGTCTCTTTAAATGAGCGTCTCTCCTGGAGGTTGGGGAGGATTTGGTCGCTCCACTCCGCTCCGCTCGGCGCGTGCTGCTCCACAGATCCACTCTGCGGCGCAGCTGGCCGGATCACAGCGCTCAGAGAGGGAGGGATTCTTTCTCTTATGGCCGGACTTAAATGTAGTTCAGTTCCCCCTCACTCTTCTTTTTTGTTAATGTGTATGTGTGTGTGTTGATTTAATCAGCAGCATCCTCAGAGAAGAAGGTGATGCTCGTGTTTGACCACGCGGGAAGGAAGAAGTGATGCTGCTGAGTTTAGTTCTTGTCTTCCTCCGGGGTGATGCTGCTGCTGCTGCTGACCCTGCAGCTGCCTTAGGTTTTTGGGAGTGACATCAAAGTTTTTTTTTTTTTATTTGATGCGCTTGAAATATTCCAGCTGGGTCTCCCTTTTTCTGGACTTTTTTTTTTCTTTTCTTTTGGTTCTCACTTTTAGTTCAAAACCTAGAGTTCAGTGGGTGGAAATTGGGCTTAATTGGTCAGTTAAGTGGAAAGTGAAGAGGCTGCAGACTCTGAAGGGTTTGGCATCAGATGAGCGTTGAGATGAACTTTGGAAATTTCCTACTTGTGATTATTTCGTTCATCACCATCACTTCAGGTGAGTATTTATAATGATTGTGTTGAATCGGTTATTTAAAAACACTCATTCCTGCTTTTATTTTCCTAACACACACACACACACACACACACTCAGTCACAACTCAGATGGTGAGAAGTGTATTTTCGTGTTTTCTGTCCCTTCAGATGGATGTAAGCTAAATGTTGTGTTTTCCCTGACAGCTGAGGGAAGTGAATGCATCCCTCCATCAGTAAAAAAATGAAATAAAGAAAAACAAGTAGAGGGGGATCAAAAGGGAAAATGTCACAGGCGCATTAATCTGTGTAAGGCTGAAATACCAGGGGTGAATGCGAGTAAACTCACATTTAGTCAGCGCGTGGCCCCGCGCACTGAAGTGGCCTCAAGTCCAAAGAGGCTCCGCTGACGCACAAAGTGAAACCGAAACTCTCAGGGACACGAGCTCCTCCTTACAGAGGAGATGCTCACATTTGTCTGTTAGCAAAATATCTCACTGGCCACTTGATGGATTTTGACCAATCTTTCAGAAAATAATCACTGCATGCACATCTATAGCTGATTAAATTCTGGATCCAACCTATTCAAAAATGGCCACCACAGACAACTGAACATATAAAATAAAAACACGAAAACAACCATGTTTCAGCCAGTTTCACAGACATGAACCTGAAAATTTGTGTGGTTGTAGCTGAGAGTGATTCACAACGCATACCCAGAGTGCTCCTTATTGTGCAAGATTTGCTTGAAACTTTAGCAATAAATGTTGTCAACCTTGTTTGTCTGTTAGCAAAATATCTCTTGGACCACTCGATGGATTTTAATGAATCTTTCAGAAAATAATTACTGGTTCTATTTCTACAACTGATTAACTTGTGGAGTCAATCTAATAGCAGATGACCACTACAGCTAATCAACAGGAGCAAGCATAAAAATGGCTGCAACTCTGTCATTTTTAGAGATATTGAGCTAAAATTTTCTGTGAATATAGCTGACTCGTTCACAACACATATACAGATCTGACAATATATTGCAACATTTCATGTGATTGATCCTGATGTCAGTTTTACAAGGTTAGACCAAAATGGCTATAAATCCACATAAGATGATCATAATTTAAAAATCAGTTGACAATATGCATTCCTTTAAGAAATGCTAGGGCTTAAATATTTAAAAGCATTTATAAGCTTGGTTTTGATTGACTTCCACAGACAGATTATCTCTTTAAACCACTGCTTTTTTAAAAAGCTTAAATATTCAAGCTTTAATCCAAACCTAAAACAAAATGACTCGTAAAAACAGCCCACCAGAGTGGAAATTATTATTTTTAATTATACTCCAGCAGGACAAACAAGTGTGTTACTGTTTAAAATGATTTTCATATGTGCTTATGTTTTATTTTGTCATACACATGACATAAACACCAATTTTGAAATGGTTCCAGTTGAGCTTTTGTCCACTAGTGGTGCTGTAGAGGAATGTTTTTACACATTTTGTTGCATAATTTACACCCAGTCAGAGGTCTTGTTGTATCTCAGAGATGATTGTCAGGAGCTGAATTTGCAAAGATGATTGGAAAAAGGCAGCAAACAAGAAAATCTTTGAGACAATTCAGGGTTTTAATGCTTTCAAAGAAGGAAATGTTCTCCCTGAACATGCAAACAAACTAACTTTTTCATAAATAAAAACACAGCCCGTTTGTATTTGCAATCTTGACAGTTTTTTAATGTGACATATGCATTTTTTCTTTTCTACACACTCAGCAACTAAATTAGCCACATTAGAGAAAACTCCGAGTCACATTCTTGAGCTTCTTTTCAGCTTTGTGTTGATCTCTAACTCCAAGGCCAAATATCTGACTCTTCTGCTGCTAAATGCTCCAGTGTATTCACAATCAAGTTGCCAACATTATGTGCTTGCTGATTTGTGCTGGGCAGGCCCCAGATAATGGGGTTTTAAAAGGCAGTGAACCAAAACATTAAAACTGCAAGAGATAAAACCAAAAGAAGGAGCTTAAAGGAGGTTATAAATCTCTACAAAGCTGCCTTCTCCTGGCATTTTTAGCCTTTCCACATTACCTGAAACATATATTTGTGTTTTAATACTGTGGTCTTGTTATTAAAGGGATGTTCTGGTCATTTTTAATGTGATGTTATGTCTAATAGTTATCAATAGTTAGTACCTCATTAAAGGTCTAGGCTACTCTAATGGCCTACCCAATGGCTGATAAAGTTCTAACGTCTGATAACTATTTGACTTAGAATTAATTCAAAAATGACCAGATTACTTATGTAAGTGTAACACAGGAAATAGATGAAAGAACTAGTTTGTCAATGATAACTAACCAGATCATTTTAAGCAGGTTTATGTTCCCTGATGTCATTATGAGTCAGATTTAAATCCTTCCTCTCGACCTGTTTTCATCGGGTCAAGACCCCACTGTGGGTTATGAAACACAAAGCCAGGGTCTTGGAAAAAAATGTCCAGAATGCAAATACCTTTTAAAGCAATTACTAGAGCAAATTTATTTATGAACGTTACCAAAGGAAGATGTCATGAATGGATTAAAATCCAATCCAATCTAAAAAAAAAACCATATCAAATATTATTTTATAAACCTTTACACTGACATCAGTTTGCATTAAAGTGCCTGTGACACCATCTGTTTGTAATAAATGTTTGCTGTGCAAATGTTTTGTTTTTAGATGGTAGCAGTCCAGTTGGACCAGAAGGTAGCTCGTCAGAATTAAAGAATTATGGTTGGTGATGTGATGCGCCCAGAGATGCAGAGAGGCAGGTGAAACTTTAAACGGTTCAATCCAATTTAAAACAAAAAAATCAGTATGCAGAGCAGCACAAAGAATGCTCCAAATTGACCAGAACACCTAGAGGAACAAACTGTGAGAATCTGTCAACTGAACATGAACAAAACAAAGAGATAAATGCAGGAGAGGGTGATTACTGATTACTGAAACAAGAACAGCTGGGAGGCAAATGAACAGGTGGACTGAGTGACTTATCAAGGGAGCTGAAGAAAACGATGACAATGGGAAAATCTAAATCTGCCAGATGAACACAGGAGACAAGCAAATAAATAAATACATAAATAACCACTCGACAGCCAGGCAACAATGAGCAGATATTGAAAACATGCTGATAACAGATTACAAAAACACAATGTAAAACAAAAAAAATAAAAAATCCTCACAGTTGTCAAAAAAAAAATTATAAAACTGAAAACATATTTACGAAAACAGGATGGAGAAATGCAGAGGTGTACAGAAAAGCAAGAAAATATGAATACCAAGTAAAAAAAAAAAGAAAAATTTGAAATAACAAACAAAAAATGGAACACAATAATAGGCTGAAAGACAAAAAACAGGAAAAAGTCTATAAAGGATAAATAACCCTTCCACAAATTCTGACAAACTCTTTTTCTCCAAACTGACATTGTTCAAAGCACTATCTACAACAGGTAAGATATTGACTGTTTATAGCCATTTCACATTACCCCTCTACAAAGGCTCTGAATGATTTTTTAAGTCTTCATTAAGTGAAATGTTGCAAACACACAGTAAGTTCATCATTAATAAACAAATAGCTGCTGCCCAGCAGGTTTATAAGTGCTGCTGCTGTCTGCCTCAGATATAAACTTACAGCATTAACAGCACTCTTCAGCAGCCATACATACATTCATCCAGGGTGGCAGTCTCCCTCACCTCTGTTGTTGTGCTCGTCAGTAATGTGTGCAAATTGCTCCGAACACTCGAAAGAAGTAGATTCGAACCAGCCTCGAGTCGTCTGTGATGACATTATCCAGTAAAAACAATCACAACAAGACGAGGTTTTGTTTATGTCGCTGATCTGTCAGTCATTTCCTCCGTGTGGCTCTGGAGACGAGACCCCGCAGTGTTGCCCATGTTTTCTCCAGCCTCTGCGTGATTGTAAAGATAACAACAACAGCCACAACTTCTCTTACAAACTGCAGCCCAGGTCTTAAATACACGCAAACTGAATGTCAATTACCAAACTCCAGAAAATAAAAATTGTTAGCATCCAGATTCTGCTACAGGGGCATGAATCAAGGCTGAACAACCTTTAGCAGGTGATTTGTGTCCACTTTGTCAATTTTAGATTTAGTTTTACTTGGTGTTTAACAAAAGGACAAGCTAACAGTGTTAGCATTTCACCAATCTAAGGGGGTCATACCAATGTTCCCCAGATGATTACCTGGACTCACCTCTGTTTCCTGGTACAATGCCTGCTCTGTATTTGTACATTTTCATTTGTTTTAAAAGACGTTTGAAGGGGGAGATATCAGGGAACATATGGACTAATGGAAATGTGCGTCTTTGTGGGGTATATTAGGAATTGACCTCTGCAGGTTAAAGCTTTAGAGTGTCTTGATTAAAAATAATCTTTAGAGGTTTTGTTTGTTTTAAATGAGACATATGCAAAACACACTTTTTAGCTGCTAAATGCATTTAGTTGTGTACTTGGAGTCTATAGAAATGCATGAAAGTTTAATTTAGTTTCTCCTGGTGCTGCTTAGATATCTGTTTAATTGTATTTTCAACTTGTTCTCTGTGTTCTATGGTGTTTTCTGAATTATTATGTCACAGTAATTGAAACAGAACTGCCAAATAAGATCTGGACTTACTAATTATAATTTTATTGTCTTTATTCTCCTCTCGCTTTTGGATTTAATGAGACAGTATTGAAACGGATTGAAATCCGTGGTAAAAAGCAATGGTGTCATCTACATTTTTGTACTGGGTATACTGTGCTTAGAGGCAAATGTGCACCAGTTATTGCAATGTAATCAACATTTTATTTTGATTTTTAAGCATATTTAACATAGCAAAATAAATGGACAACAAACCCAGAACAGCTGGCTTCTCATAAAGCTTTGCAGGAGCTGATTTGCAACTAGTGATATTATTTTGGGATGTGATTCTAGGGGAACAGATCCAAAATGTCCTGCAGCTTGTGCTTCAGTGGCTTCCACTGTTTTTTTCTCCTGGGAAGTCTTTGAAAGACCTCAGCACAGGAATTGTACATTTTAGTAGTTGTTCTGCTTTTAAAAGTGTGATAGACTGAGCTCAGAGCTCCTGGGACAGGTTTGACGATTCAGAAAGTGCATCAATCCTTAGTCCTGGGTCAGAAAGAAATTCTTAGCTTTGCAAACTACATGCAAGTTCTTTTATAAATTTACTTTGCTTTTGTGCTTCTTGTTTGGTCTCCTGCAGCATTTTCAAGGTGTTTGTTGAGTGCACCATAGGACCAGCACTGCTATTACAGCATAGAAGCTGCTTGCCACCCATCGTGTGTTCAAAACTCTGCCAATTTGTTGGATGTGTGAGCCTACTTCTTGTGCAGCTTCCAAAAGTTCACTGGAGTTTTTATTTTTTCTGAACTGGCTGTATAGATTAGGAAGCTTTTCCATAAATGCTTTAAAATGATTCTTGTCTACAGCATCTGATACAGCAGGCTCTGGATGATGGTTCATTCAGTGTGGTGTGAAGAGGTAAGAACATTACAGTCAGCCCGGTTGCCACACCTGAGTTTCTACCTAACATAACAGCAGCTCCATAAGAAACAAATGCAATCCAGTTTTATTGAAGCCACTCATCACTGAAGCCTGCAGTGTCCAAACAGTTCAGCAAAGCTTTCTTTATTCCTTCTGCTGTTTGGCTCTCCAACTCGACCAGCTCCAGAAACACAAATTCAGGAGTAGCTCCACCTATTGAGGCTTTAACGCTGACAATCATAGCAGATTTGTAACTGTAGCCTCATCAATGAGGATGAACAGTTTGCTTGAAGAAGACACTATGCTGTTCACAATATTTGTCTGGATTTCTTTTGCAATATATTCAACAATTTTGTGCAAACTAGTGACCATGTTGACACCATTTGTTTTCTTAAGTTTAATGAAATCATCATGAGGTCTATTGGTATTAATATGCAGTTCTAAATACAGCATCGGTCTCAGCCAGCACAGTGTCTGATACAGCTCTCATCATAGTTCCAAGCAAATCCTGACCACCCTTTTGTATAAGCTCCTGAGCTATTTCATGAGCTCTGGACATCTTGTGCTGCCAAATCTTGTTCCGCAGTGAAGACGGTGCTGTTTCTCTGTTCTCATTTGAGCCTGAAGACTGGATCATGAAATTTTTTTTTCATGTGGCCATGAGATAATAACGTGTGCCTACGCAATGACTAACACGTGCGCCCGTGATAATTATGTCGTAGCCACCATAGCAGACTGTTTGTTGTTTACCTGGACAAGTCTGAATGAAACTAATTTAATTATCTCGTGCGCATGCTTATTATCTCGTGCGCATGCGTTATCATTGTGTGGCCAAGTGAAAAAAACATTTTATTTCATGTCTCCGGACGGGCTCCCTACTGCCCTGTGTGACAAGTACTGTAAAATATTTCATGAGCAAAATATACTTTACTAAACTTTTGAGCTCAGACAACTATTTACACATTATCAAGTCATAATATATTAAGTTAGTAAAGATATTTTACCACCAATATGAGTAAATGCTACTCTAATCTGCATGGATATTTTTTATGAGCTAAATTTTATTTAAACACTGGTTCCTATGTTTTTACCTGATTTTATAAAAAAAAGTACTAAACCAGGTACTAAAAAAACATTTCTTCTTCATTTTAAATCTATTGAAAATTCTCTAGCTGCTGCATGTCATGACCATGTGCTCAACTTCAGTGTGTCAAACCTGCTCCCGTCTAGATCCCCAGCCAATCATAAAGAAGCTTCTGACAAAACCAATCACAGAGCAGTGAGCTGTGGAAGGGAGCTCAGCTCAGCCAATGGCTGTAAGCCTCAGATGGAACAGGAGGAAAAAGGAGCGTATGGCAGCAGGTGAAAGCAGTAGAGAGGAGCAGTGAAGAGTTTGAGCTGGTCATGTAATAAACATCTACTGCATACAGACAGATTGTCACGTATCATTTTACATGGTTATATGGAAGCTTTTCTTGTGGGTATACGGGTATGCCAGCATGTCATGTAGATACACCACTGGTAAAAAGGAACATCAGTTTTTTTAATGGCTTGTTTCTCAAATCTCATGAGGTGATTTTGTTGAAATGTAGTCAATGGGATTATTTTAATGTGTTAGCCCACCCACTCAATATCACCACCGGCTGCCACTGAATCACCCCACCCCTCCTGCAGATGTTGGTAAACCGTCCAAGACGCCTCATCCTTGACTCACGTTGATGACAGAGCCCGATGACATCATTTAGAGAGTTGATGATGGACGAGGGGGACAGTTGCCTCCAACAGCCGAGGCTCAGATTTTTTGTACTGACGCCAGAGCGAATTAAAATTAGCTTTGAAACTAAGGATTGCTGCTTCACGTTATCATTGCCATCCCCCCCCCCCTACTTGATACTCCCCACTCCCCTGCAGAGATAACTTGGCAATGTCACAAGAACTCTTTGAATGTTTTTGGCCTTTTTAAATATGTAAATTAGTTGAAATTGAAAGAGACACAAGGAAATCTCAACTGACAGCCACCATCCCCTACAGGCATGCTGCCAGCCTTCTGCTTCTGTCTCACTTAACTTCCATGAAAAGTTGGGACTTTTTTGTGTTTTTTTCTTCTTCTCTAGATACCAAGCTGTGCGCTCCGACAGGTCCAGGTTCTTGTATCTCGCGTTGCTCCGAGCTTGGCAGTCGCTGAAAGGCACAAACGTCTGAAGCGAAACGGGACGTCCCTTTTGTGGCTCCCGTGTTTTCACTCATTAGCGTGACAGAGTACTTTTCTTCCCCCCGGGGAGGATGCGGGGTTAATATTTGTAAATACTAATTAATGAACGTCACGCTCAAACTCCCGCCTCCCTGTTATGCAACGCCGCAGCTAGAAGCCAACGCATGCCGAAAATTGCCCGAACCAACAGGCTTTTCTAGACGTGATCTTGATCCCCCTGCGTGGCGCTCGCCCCTCTTTTTGTTGAGCGTTCAATGAGGCAGAAATGAAGAGACGCCGTGAGCAAACATGTGGGCGTGTGTCAGAGTTTGCAATTAGGACCAATGCAATAACTTGTCTATCAGAGCTGCGTGTGGCGCTAATGGGCTTTCATTTATCCGTACTGTCTTTTTTTTCCCCTCTCTGTTTTTTTCATTCCCTTTGTGAATAAATACCAATCCGATTAAATTATCCCAAGTTGAGCATATAATTATTGTGACACACATAATCAAGTCATAACGAGCTAAATCTGTTCCTAACACAAAGAACTCTGCACATTTATGTTTGTCCGCCGGTGCACCACACAGGTGCAGTGGAGTTCATCAGTGAAGTTCATCACTCCAGGAAAAACAACTGAGGTCAACAGCGAAGAACAGTTTGAATCGATGAACCAACAAACATCACTTTATCTGAGGAATCAGCAGCTCGCTTTGTCTTCCTGAGGCTTTGCAGGGATTTTTTCAGCTCGTGGTTTTAGTGCCCTGGGAATAATTACCACTTTTGTGCTGTCATCAGTGAAAAACTCTTTTCAGTGAAGGATCTAATGTCCGAAGCACATAAACAGGCAGATATTTCCCTCGGGATTTAATGGAGACCAAAAACAAAAGTAAAAAGACAAGATACGTGAAGAAAAAGATTATTTGAAATAAATCTTTCTGGCCAGTGTCATAATGTGTGGGTTTATCATTTTATTTTAAATCTAGTTTTTGTCTTTTGGGGATCCCCCCTTTGTTTTCCAGGATTTGAGCAGTTAGATAACTTGGATCTTGATTTGAGGTATTTTTCTATTTAAAGTGATAAAAATAGTTCCTCAGTTTAAATCCTAATTAGATTTGTTTCATGTTGATGCGCTGAAGTACACCAGTTGTAGTGTGTTTATTTCTTTTCCAGTTTTTTTTTATAGCTTTTTGTATTGGCATTTAAAAAATGAGTCCTGCAACCCTCCTGGTGGTCCCCAAAAGATAGAAACTTAGGTAACATCCCACATGCGACTGGTGATTTATGAATATTAAACCATTTTTTTAAATTGTTTTTTATTTATTTATTTATTTATTTACCGTTATTTAACCAGACAAGTCCCGTTGAGATCTCAGATTGCTTCTTCAAGTTGGGCCTGGGCCTGAAGGCAACCTATTGTAGATGTTTTTTTTATTGTGGGGGAAACCTGAGTACCCGGAGAAAACCCACGCAAGCATGAGGAGAACATGTAAACTCCACACAGAAAGACCCCAGGACCAAACCAGGAATCAAACCCAGGACCTTCTTGCTGTGAGGCATCGGAGCTAACCACTGTGTCGTCGTGCGGCCGGTTTGTTTAAGTCTTGCTTCCACATAAAAACTGAATTTTGAGAGTCCCCAAACAGTGTTTCTTTGAAAATAGGTTCTACAGCAAAATAATATTTAAATACCACGTTTGAGTGTTTGCGTGGACAGCCAAAAGACAATTTTTTGAAAACAATGGTGTCATTTACCTACCTCTGCAATCTAAGCACATCCAATGTAACAGCAACAAAAACCACAGCAGATCCCATGCCTGCCACACTTGATTCACAACCAAAGAGAACTCCATAAGGAACACAGAGAAATTTTGGTGTTTGGTGCTTCCTGCCTTGTTTCCTGGTTTTCTGTTGTATTTTCGAGGAAATGTTACAGCGCTACCTACAGGCCTGGCATTAACACTGCATATGCCACTTACCATGTTAGCAGGGCCAGCTTGATACCAGAGCAGGCCCCACCTGTCTGATGTGGGCTCTTGCTAAACTGTGACGGTTTGTTTAGTTGTATCATATGAAAAGTTTTCTTGACAAATTCATTTTGGAAGGTTGTTTGATCCCCGCTTCAACGCTGCTTTTGGTTTATTTCTTTAATGAATCATCTTATTAACATTGCCTCTGGTGACTGCTGCTTTCAGGTTGGCTTTTTTGAATGCTGTCAAGAGTAATAAAGCAACTCTTTAAAAAAATCACCCTATTTATTTTTAAAGTTCAAAGTCTTGAACTGAAATAGTTTGATGTTGATGAACATTAACGTTGATCAGATTCCTTCCTCTTTGTATCAAACCATGCAGCTCATGTTGGAGAAAATTTATTGTTGACAATACTCCAACGTGTGCACTGAAAGGTCAAAATAAAAAGAAATCATCTTTATTTTTTACCTTGTTTTTTTATGAGCCATGTTGTTAAATTTTCTGCATTCCTCCCTGAGAACCTTTCACTCTAACACATTGCTTTGCACAGCGGATAGCCTTGAGAGTGTGGAGAGCTCGGTACAATCTCACAATCTCATTCATCAAACTCCCTCCGTTTGTGCAACAGCTCAAGGTTGACTGCCATTCACTCTTATAGCTTATCTTGACTCTATTTTCCCCTTTACAAGTGTAGAAATCACCGTGTTTAAAAGGGCTTCGTGGACTCGTCCTCCTTGACTTTACAAGCTTGTAGGAGGTTAACAATCATTATTTTAGTCTTGATTGTGTAAAAAGATCTGAATGGGTCTGAAGTTGTAGTTATGCATATTCTCTAAAAAGTATTGTTCTTTGTTCTTTTTTGGTGTTAAGAAGCACCTGAAGTGATAACCTGCACCCTGTCTCACCTTTCACAGCTGCATCCACTTCTCTTATCAGCCCCGGTCTTTAATGCCTTTCAGTCTTCATTCAGTGGATGGGTTCTAAAACTACATCCTTCCTTTCCTAATTAAGGCTTATGTTTATTTACTTACTGCTGATGTTACTGAAAACAGCACAGGCACTATTCAAATCACTAAAACTGACCCTCTCATCCCCTAAATTTATATTCATATTTGAAACTGGCATTTCTTAGAAGAATGCATATTTCCTGTTATTTTGCATGCCAAGGTTTGAAACAAAGCTTGTATGGGATTATGGGGATGACTCTCAGCTACCACCTCACCAATTTTAAGCTTCAAATTTATAAAATGGACAAGAGCTGTAGATTTTAAAAAAATGTTTTGCTTGCTAAGGTTGATTAGCTGTAGCGGCTATCTTGAATCAGGTTGATTCCAGATTTACCCCAGAGGATTACTTTCTGTTTCAATAAAGTCTAAAGTTTTTCTCCTACCTCAGAGTTCTTTCCTTTGAAACAACAGATCAATTAAGATAAAACTGTGAGTTTTTCGAACTGTAACAACATTCGACATGAACTTAAGTCAAATTTGCGAGGCGTCTTTTCTTCTTTTTATAATTCGTTCCAAAACTCAGCTTCACACTTGGCCGGTGCCCTTCTCTGCCCGTTCATCCCTTGTAAATTTAAAAGTTATTTCACAGCAGAATGCCCTGGAATATTATTTATTTATTTTGTTTTACACAAATCAAGTCTGACTCTAAATTCCCATGTGCTGTTGAATATCTCTGAGGGGCCCGACGCGGACTCTAATGGGCCGTGCTCATGATCCGACTAAACACATACCTTCACAGAGATCCCCATCATCGCCCGTGACATTTATTTCCCTGTGACACTTGCAGGGTTGACGGAGTTTCTTTTTAGCTGAAAGGTGCTTTCAAGTGCTGCACCACAATCTTCCTGTCATGAACCGAACATTACTGTGAAAATATTCCCTCTCACAAAGAAATTGTGTTTCTGCCGTGAGCAAAGTGGCAGAGACTTTTCACTGATTGCACACTTGTCACCGAAGCAGGTTGTTGCTTGTCACTTCAGTCACCTGAAGCTGTTTGTAATTCTTTTTTTTTCCTTTGCTGGGAAATACTATTTTCTCTGTAATATATCAATATTGTGCCTGTTCTGTGACAGTGATATGTAGTAAGTGTTCATTGACCCAATCATAATTACAGAACAGCGTATTTTAAGGAGAAAAAGTTTCTTTTGAGATGGAGTGCCTTTTGCTGGCAACAAAGTATTTTCTGACATTCTTAAAGGCAGCTATTGTCTCCTTGAAGTCATCAGATGTAATTTATGCACAGCAATTAGTCATGGTGATATTTCTGCTCTTCAAGCGGACAGAAAGCAACAAGGACTTCACAGTGTTTGCCCACACACACACAGCTGAACATAACAAAAGAGAGCGCCTCAGCTACAGGGACTAATAATAGGATAGATAAAAGAATAAAAAAGGCACCAGCAGGTAATGACAGATAAATGTAAGGACAGATTAATTGGTTTTGTGATCCCTTACTGCTTCAAGCCAAAAGGCCATAATTGTGTGTGGTGTTAGCAAAATATCTCATAAACCAAAAATCATCTAACTGGGACCTAATTCAAGATGGATATACTATAGCCTTCAGAGCTTAAAATACACAAAATGTGGCTATAATTCATTCAGTTTTACAAATATTGAGTTAATTTTGATGTGATCAAACCTCAACACGTATTTTGAGTAATAACACAACTCATTAAATCTCACAAACTGCATAACAACATGTGTAACGTCATTTACAAAGTTTCTCCATAATGGCTAAAACTCAGAAGATGAATGTAAGCTACGTTAACTCTGCAGTAAGTGACACGTTAACTCTGCAGTAAGTGGCACAAATCATTTGCTCCTGTCTGATTTCTTCTAGTCTATTTAGTAAAAAACAATTCATACATATGTACATATACATAGTACAGTCACAACAAATACTTGGAAAACACAAGGTAGTAACAATCTGAACGTGGCAAATATAACCTGATCTCTGTTTAATCTCAAACTCTATTTAACTAAATAACATTTTAGGTTCTCTAGACTAAAGATGTTTGGAAACAAAGAACATAAGCAATCTATTACTATGCCAAAGTATTGGAATACTCTGCAGAAACTTTTTCTTTAAAAACATGTCCTCTTGGTTCTGGCATAAAGATGTAAAATTTGAAATGGAGCCTGCAGGAGTCTCCCTGAGCTGTGCTGTCATTGGCTCTGACAGGGCAGCCATACTCTGTTCGTCACATGACTCACACTGACCCCAAAATGCTTCCCCTCGCCCCCCTCTTTCGCCTCCCAATGCACGGAGAATATATTTCTCTGAGTGTCAGAAACGCTGCGAAACGCTTCTTTGTGTTATCCACATGTGACCCATTTGCTCCAGTTACATTTGGAAAGTCTAGAAAAGCTGTATGAATATTTTATTTTGTCCCATTCGAGTGTGCTGCTGCAGTCTCGGACACACACTTTATGGACTTCACGTTCACAAAGGTGTGTGTGTGTGTGTGTTAGTGTGTTGCTCTTGGAGGAACCTTTTTTCTTGCGTAGTTTGCACCGCTGAGCATCTTACATGCGAGTGACTGAGGAGTCATTTTATAATTTAATGAGTTAGAAAATGGAGGTGTGTGTTTGGAAAGTGTGCAGCGCGGATCTATTAAAGGATGTCATTTAGTTGCATTGTGGGAAGTGTTGGATGCTCGGCTTTTTTTTTAAGCTGCAGAGACTCTTTATTGTGGACCAACAGTCAAATGTGTGGATATATGCACACTCAGGCCTCAATACACAATACAGATGAGATGAAACATGATCTAAAAGAAATCCCATAATGATATCCTCGGGGATCCTCTCTCAGGCTCTGGATTCAGACTTGTCTGCTTTTGTTAAACACAGTGGCGCTTTTGCACAACAGGGTGCCCTGAAGGTGCGATGGCACATTTTAATAGCTCGATTAGTATTCATCTTCGTCCTGCGTTACAGTTTTCAGTCGTCCTGCTTCATGACCCCAGCATGTCAGCTGCGAGGATGTTTACCTCAGGTTTTTGGGGGGTTTGGGCCTCAATGGGGACTTCTGGTCCACTTAGATCAAATCAGCTCTCGAAAAAAAGGCCTAAATCTGCTTAAAGTAAAAAAAAAATAAAAGTGGTTTTATCCCGATGGTTTAAGTATAATTTAATGGCTGCATGTGTGTCATCAGGTTAGTCCTGCTCCTCCACAATCATAATGGAGGATTTTCTGGATTATTTAATGCCTCAGACAGAGCAGCTTAGTAATCAATGGGACCATTTTGTCGTCCCCCCCCCCCCACACACACACACATTTTTTTTGTTTTGTTTTAAGCAAAAGTGAGAGTGAGACCATCTGTTCCCCAGACCTAAAAGCAGCAGCATTTTGAATAATTCATTTCTCTGACTGTAAGACATTGTTGGAGACATTTGGTCGTGCTCTAAGAGCTTAGCTCAGGTCTGGAGGCACAGCGCCTTTCCCTCACAGCCAAGCAAAAATAGTAATGGATCCCCGGGGAGTCAAATATAGGAGTTATCTATATCTTTCTGCCAAACACTTTCTCTTTTTGTGGGCTTTTCTTCTATCATGTGCTAAGATTTCTCTGTCCTACACTCAGTTTGATAGGAAGTAGCATCTCTACATCTTGAAGGTGGCTTCAGTAAAACTCCCAATCTGCTTTTTTATGAATAAGATGCCAAGTGTATCAAAACCTGCCTCTATTTCCCTACTTTACAAGTTTTCATAAACAGTAAACGTGGTCACTTTCTGCCCGCAGGGTCTCGAGCACGGTTTGAAGACAGCGCTCCTCGGATAGCGGAGGACCCCTCGGATTTGATCGTCTCCAAGGGGGAGCCCGCCACGCTCAACTGCAAGGCGGAGGGCCGACCCACTCCCACCGTAGAGTGGTACAAAGATGGGGAGCGTGTGGAGACCGACAAGGACGACCCCCGTTCTCACCGCATGCTCCTGCCCAGCGGCTCCCTCTTCTTCCTGCGCATCGTCCATGGGCGCCGGAGCAAACCGGATGAGGGCGTCTATGCCTGCGTGGCCCGCAACTACCTGGGAGAGGCCGTCAGCCGGAACGCTTCGTTGGAGGTTGCCAGTAAGTCTCTTTGGTTTGGATGTTCCTTCACACCTGAGTGGTCTCCTGGGGGGTGAAAACTACGCCCTTTAGACTAAAAACACCACTATGTTTACATGAACATAGTAAAAAAACGGCCAATCAGAAAAATGCGTCATGTAAACGCCCAAATCAGAATATTATCTGATTCAGCTTGATTGGAATGAATTTGTAATCTGAATGTGAGGGATTGTTTATGCCTTTTATTTAATCCAAATACATTTTAATCTGATCAAAAAAAATGTTGTAAACATAGCTATTGATCCCTTCCTGGAATCAGAATAACTCATCTTTTTCTGTTCTTATTACCCTGCACTGAAGGCAAAGATTGAGTGACAATGTTTTTGCCCACATGTTTCTATACTATTAGCAAAATATCTCATAAATCACAGATTGGATTAGCTTTCAAAGAGTAATCATTGGATGTACTGAAAAATGTTTGAAGTTAGTTCAATTTAAGATGGCCGCCACCACAATGCGATCTTAGCAAACATAAAAGTGGCTGTAACTCAGTCCAGTTCACAGGTATTTAGCTTGGGATTATAGTAGCTGAATTTTCTTCCCAACCCAAAGTTTTCACGATCACAAATGGAATCAGGTCTGTCTGTTTGTTAGCAAAATATCCCACAAACAGATTTTGAAATGAGCCCAATTCAAGATGGCCGCCACAGCAAAATAGAATAAATAAAACCCACAAATGGTTGTTTCTTCACCAATCAGACAAATAACAAGCTAAAATTTGGTGTGGTAGTATTCATATATACCCTGACAATGACACATCATGTGACATTTTTGCCTAAAATATTAGATTTATCTGTTGGTATTACCCTTATTTGTCTGTTAGCAAAATATCTCAAAAACAACTCTGTCATTTTTCAACATAATGATTTCCGTCTGAAACTCTGACATAATAAATATGGATTCTTTCAAAGAATTCAAGACCTTAAATAATTTGGTGTTTTAAATAAATAAAATAAATAAATAAGACTAAACCCACACTAGCTTCCCACTTCTTCTAAATCAGTCCAACTCAGCCTTGGTGCCACGCTCTGCTTTCAGTGTAAATTTGTAAATTTGATTGCTAACAGGTAAAATAAAGAGGCACCATTACCGCTGTAGCCACTGACTTCAATAAAAAACTCATGTATGTCGCGTTAAATGCCGTCTGATTGCAGTCAAATTATAAATTAGCACAAAAGAGCAGAACGCCAAACTGAAATGTCCACAGCTGAGCTAACTGTGTCAACTTTTCATCCTAATTTTAGCTCGACAGTCAGGCTCCATTCAGCCGTGGAGATAAGATGTAAAATCGGTACTTTAAAGTCTTCATGCAAAACATCCACAGGATTGTAATCATCCCTTCACGCTACTCAGACCCAATCTGCAGCCTGGAGCTGAGAACAGGAACATTTTAAAACACTTTTATTCACTAAGAACATTTTCTTGATTACACTTTTATGTAATACACCCATATCAGATGCATAAAATTGACTTCTACTGAAGTAGTTTTTATGGCATGGATTTAAGTTAATATGGCGATTCAGGGAAGAGAAAATTAAACCGGAACATCCCAGAATTCTCTGTTTTAATCTATTCAACTTTGTGTCACATTAAAAGCATTTACTTAAACAAAAAAAAATCAAACATGTTGATGTCAGTCACACAGCAAATATAAAATGTGTTTTATATTGAAGATATTTATTGAAAAATCACCTTTTAATTTTTTTATTGTTAGCAGGTAACATCATAGCATCATGAAAAGGGTTTAAAGTTTAAATCCTTTAATGTTAAAAGGTCCACATTCAGCACTGGTTTAACTTCTTCAGGTTCTGCAAAGGGCTTCTCAGAGGCTTATTTATTTTTACACACTAAACTGTGTGCTCTACTTTTATATGCTCACTCATACACCAATAAAAATATCAGTGTGGGTTTAAGTGTCATGCCCAAAGGCACTTCAACACTCCGGATGGAAAGCTTTTAACTTTTTAGCTATAGCTTTTTGTTAAAAGTATCAAAAGGTAAGCTAAATATGAAAAGTAAAACAATTGCCCAGGTAATAATTAAAAACTAAACATATCAACAATTTAACTAAAAGAAACAAAACCTCAGCTAACAAAAGGCTAACTAAAAGCTAAATTAATCAGAAAGCAAGCTAAAAGCTAAAAGTGGTGATGAATACTTTCACAAAACTGTCACTAAAAGCTAAAACTATAAATCAAAATGATCAAAAACTAGCTAAAATTTAAAAAGTATCAGAACAGTCAATAAAGCTAAAACTAGCATCAGACTGGCTTAAAGTATTAGAAGGCTAGCTATAAGCTAACATTTGCATAATAACTAAAAGTAGCAGAAATATACAGAAAAATAAAAGTATAACAAGAAAACAAGTATGCTGAAGTAGAATAAAACATGCATTTTGAATGATTTAAATAGATTTCATTGCATTTCTAGGTGACATATTGATGAAAAAAAAGTTTAATATTTTGTAGTCATATCATGCAGATTTCCTGAATGAGCTGAATGTTTTGATGTTGAAATAGAACAAAGATCTGAGAAATAAACTGAGAAAAATGTGTAGAAAAATAAATACTGTGAATGCTGAATCAGCTTTCACACAAACAATGAATTCTACAACAATATTGATTAAAACTGAACAAAAAGTCAAAACCAGAAGTACAATTAAACTAGACAAAGAAAACAAGATAAATGTAAAACATACTCAATTTTATAACAGGTGTATTTTTTCCCCTCAAAACATAAAGCATTCAAAAGTGACCAAAATCAATGTGAGAATGAACTGCCTGAAGCAGCCATTTTACTGTCAGCATTGTGTTGGAGGGAAATATGCCAGGTTTGATATTAGCTGGCTGTGGTTCAATATTACAGAACAAAGAGAGGAAAACATCAGAAAACTGGTGCTGCTGACTTGTGTGAACATCTGTCTTTTAACATCCAGATCCACAGTTTCAAATCCAGATCTAATCCTCAACCCTTTAATCAGGAAATACTGATGGTTTCTAAAGTTGGACCGGAAAACGACTCAGCAGCGATCAGTTGTCCGACGTCCTGCCCCGCCACCTTCTGTCGCTGACATATTGTCTGAGGAGCGCGGCGTGTTCGGATAACTGCCGGGGCTCGTGCCATCGTCCTGCCTCCCTGATCGCTCTGCCAGCGCCGCTCGGCCTCCGGGCTAAACCGCGGCGCTCCTTGGCATCGGGAAATGGATTAGTCAGTCGGTTGATTAGGGGGAAGAAGCAAAACAGATTAGCAAGGTCGAATTGTCCTCATTTAAAAGCGTGCGCGCACACACAAAACGGCAATTTGAGCCGAGTCTTATCTTCCTCCATGCTGAGGCTACGTCTGTGTGTGTTTTTGTGTGGGTTCTTCTGGCTGGCTGACCTCAACTGCAGCTGGGTCCAAAAATAAAGACACACTCCTCAGATATAATGCATATTTGGAGCCACAAGCCTCCGCCGCTCGTGCAGATATCCGGGCTGGGAGCAAACGTAAAGCTTACACAGTCATATGGGTCATTTTAAAGAGTGGAGAATGAAATTTAGCATTGTGTCCTGCTGCAGATTACAGCTCGCTGATACGGACCATTGGATGATTCACCTGCAGCCACACAATAACTAACACTATTAATAAATGTCTTTTGTTTCTAATCTCTCTGCCTGCAGCCATTCGGGGCATATGCTAAGACATTGTGGTGGTGGACCCAAAAGTCCCCCTCCCTTCTGTGTCGCTTGTGCTGACTGTAGGGTAAATAGTGACCCAATTAGGCTGTGGCAGGGAGGTGGTGGAGGAGGAGGGGGGAGTTTGCAGCATCAATGAGAGACGAGCTCTAAGCTGGTGGTCTTTGCAGATCTGTGTGAGGTTAGGGTCTGAGAAACAACAGGTGGGAGGAGGAAGAGCTTTAAACTCCCACTGAGCGGTAATTAATACCAATGCATCTGTTGGACTGTTCCAGCTCCGAGGAGGGATCAGGGGAGCTGATCTAACCTGGTTTTAACAACATGAGTAACTCGTTCTCGCCAGTGAGTGGTGCATAATTCATTAGGCTGCATGACTAAGACTTTTACTCTGCCACACACTTCACTGCACAGGGAGGCTTTTGTTCTAAATATTGCAGAAAAACAGGCCATATTCCTCCGAACTGCAGGGTGTCGTAGCTGCAGATTACAGAAGCCTCGCGTTGGAAAGTTCCCTCCATAATTTCCTGCGGTTTTCTTTTCTATTTATTACAGACACTAATGATACTTCAGCACACCCCGGGAGATGTTTTGTCACTGTGGTGTCCGCTGAAATTAAGAAAACTGAACTTTTTTTGCACCACAGAAGCAGAGGTTTACCGTCACCAGCATAAAAGTGGACATTTTACTGGGCTGTGACTGTTGAACTCAAATTTGAGTCAATATTGGGGTCGAAACTGTGCAAATCTGCAGTCTCAATCAGCCATGCAATCATGGCTTGTTGTCATGGACAGTTTGAAAAACTGTATTCAGCATCCTACACTTTGTTTTTTAGTCAGCTGGGCCCATTTTCTGATTTAATCTACTGAAATACACTTTTGAAATGAAGATCTAGATGGGTGCTAGATTTTCATTTCATTTCATTTATTCGTCTAGATTAATCCAAATCTGAGACCATGGTCTTGAGCCCGGAAACTGGTAGGGTGCCTTCTCCGGGTCAGGGAGGAGGTTCTGCCCCAAGTGGAGGAGTTTAAGTATCTGGGGGTCTTGTTCACGAATGAGGGAAGAATGG
>JARVGW010000624.1:15591163-15604480 GCA_031762495.1 Anablepsoides rubrolineatus | reverse complement strand
TTGTATAAATAATGATGGTGGGCCGCCAGGACCAAAAAATGCCCGGGCCGTTTTTTGGTCCCAGTCCAGCCCTGCCCACAACCCAAAGTGTGATGAAACAATTTCTCTGCAACATTCTTTCTTCTCAAAACTAACAGATGGCCTTTCTGCAACATTTAGCTGCTGTGCTAAACAGCATATAGAGATAAATAACACTTTAAAAATCTCATAATCTGGATATCTGTCATGAAAATAAACAGCTGCTCTTAAAAACGAAATAAAATAAATAAAGCACCCACTGAAATAATGACGAAATGCTCCATCCTGATTTTTATTTATTTTTTGGAGCATTTGAGGAAACAAGGATTTGTTTTTGCAGAGACGAGGTCAAACCTCAGCCGCCCTGAGGTGAACGTGCGTCTGAACCAGTGTGGACAGAGGTGGAGGAGAAGGAGGAGATTATGTTTGCGAAGCTACAGCGAACAGTCGTCCCTTAGGAGGGGAGGGAGGGGGGCAAGTCCTTTTTCTTTTTTCTTTTCTCTCCTCTCCGTTTGTGAAAAGGGCGATCGATTGTGTGCTGGACTCGTGATCACACACAAACATCCACAGGCGGCTCTGCTCAGAGTGGCACACTTTAACGCCACAGCAGCAAAGGAGCTCATTAACTTCATTCCTGCTTCAAAACAAAAAAAAGTAAAAAAAATAAATAAAAAATAAGGAGCTCATGATGTCAGGAGGAAACTCTGCGCTGCGGGATGTGCTTACATGATACTAAAACCAAAATTATTTTACAGGAGCGTTGGTTGCAGGAGTGGATGCATCTGCAGATGCACCGTTCATCCATTTGCTTTAAGTGTAAAACGTGCGGTTTGGAGATTAGCTGCCTGGCTCTTACTTCAGTCACAATAACAGTGAAGCAAAGGTCTCTCCACACTCACCAGGACTTGCAGAGACAGGGAGCTAAAAATAATGCACTGGGTTCAAATGAAGCTTTCAGCTCTGCAGAGAAACTGGCGAACAGACGCAGCTTGATTAGCTGAATGGATTTTTTGTGGGGTGACGTGTAGGGATGCTTCATTTATGGTACAAAAGCTATTTCTTGTTTGTCCTCCTTCTCCTCCACCTCTGTGTGGCTGAGACCCGTGCAAGAGTGACAGAGAGTTTGATTATCTCATCCTGTCGACCACACCTCATGCAAGGCAGAGTGATGCAGCCAAAGGTGTGTTGCAGCATTTTTCCAACAGTATTAATTACACCAGGAGGGTGAAACTCAGTTACACAAGAGGGCCAAAATTCAAAACTTGGTCCAAGCTAAGGGCCAATTTCTAATGATAGATATTGAAAAAAGTTACATAACAAACATTCCTATAGAAATACAAATAACATTTTCCACTTTATGTTTTCTGTAGCATTTAGAACACTCTATACCTGACAGATGAAAAAAAAAAAAGTTAAATTTAGGTAGAGTCATCATTAGCATCCATACCTCACTCTATCAACAAACCTTTCATTTATTATTTCTTAAGCCTCATTCAGCGTGTTCTCTCCTCTTCGGATCATTCAGAAAAAACACGAAGGCAGAAAGACGAGTAAAGTGAGCTCATTTCTGAGATCTGCTCCACGCCTCTGTTGGTTCCGCGCTGCTGGCTTCATTTCTGTACGCGTACATGTGAGCGGGACCTGGCCGGCTCCTCCTGTGGTTTTATGAATGACCCGAGGGAGCTTAGAGCTTAAAGACGGACTGGTCTGTGCTTATGAAAGAAGTTTTAGAGCTACATTTTATCACAATCCAGCAAATCAGATAAGGAAAACTCACTAAAAGTCCAATTATTGGACATTGATTCTCTGTTGCTCTTTCCACACCAAAATCAAAGATTAGCCTGCTGAAAATAAAAATAAAAATCAGACTTCATTTTCTTGGCTTGAAGGTTGGCCAGCTGTCATGAGAACAACGCTCTGAAGACAGAGACAAAAACAAATACCATAAAACTATTTTAAGTTTACAATATTAAGTTTGGGGCTGGATAAAATGGTAACGAGAGCCAGATTTGGCCCTCGGGCCTTAAGTTTGACACGTGAGTTACAGGTATGTATGTAAAAATGAACATACAGAAACTTGTCGCTCTCTTTTTCTGGTACCAGTTCCTAGCATCATCACAGTTTCATGTATGTTTTGGTTATCCATATCTGAGGAGACACATGGCAGCAAAGGTTTAAAGGAAGCTTTACAAGAGTGCAGTGAGACCAGCGGTGTTGTTTGGTTTGGAGACAGAACAGAAAGTGGTCCAGCTGAAGATGTTAAGGTTCTTGGGAGCAACGAGGATGGATCAGAGACCATCAGAGGCTGAACCGCTGCTATATAAAGTTAGAGTCCAGACATGTTTTTAACTTTTCTCTTGTAAAGATTCTTAAATTCTCCTGTCACTGGAGGATTGTTTTCCAATCTCTGATTGGTCTGTTGGCACACAATCACCTAATAATCTCAGCCTTATTACAGTGTTTAACCATGAATATTCATGAAACATCACTGCAGTCTAATGAGAAGTTTAATGATGTCAGAGAGGTTACACTTTTTCATTTAGTTAAGGCTTTACAGTTTGTTTATCAAATGTCACAGCTTTTAGAAATTAAGAAGTAAAAAAAAAAATCCAATTTTCTCACTCAGTAAAGAGGATAAACTCCCATTTCATTTCAATAAAGTTCAGTTAAATAACAGTCTGAGTGAAAGAGGCAGCTAGATAAGGTAAATGAATTGACTGATGTTCATTTCAGACTTGGGGGAGAAAGACATAAAAAACTGCTGTTTCACTAAATTTCAGAATATTTATTGCTGATTACTGAAGACTCTGGCTCGTTAAAATTGGATGGAACATTTTTCTGTGGTCCAGACTTTTCTAATACTGTGAATGTGAATATGTTTTAAATTTAACAGCAAAAGACTTAATATGATAGGGTTTGAATCCTGAAATTAATGTTTAAGTTAAAACAACAAGTGTGTTATCATATTACTTCGTCCTCTTCTTTCAGCTGTTCCCTCTTCAGGAAGTCATCCTCCTCCATCTCTCTCTGTCCTGTTTTCACCCCAACTACCTCCATGTAGTTGTAATACATGGAGGTATACATCTATTTTGTATTAAAATATTCATAGTATGATGATTTGACGATTCATATAACAAAACAGACTCTTAAAAAAGGAGCTAAAAGCTACTTATTGTAGTGAAATTATACACTCACCAGATTTTATCACTCATGATGGGTTTTTTAAGCTAAAGCAAAAAAAAATAAAAATAGTCACAAGCTTCAGAGAGAAAATTATCTCCAATTTAAAAGTTCCTGATTGGATCATCCAAAAATCTGCAACAAAATGTGCATGACCAAAGTCATTATTACAGCAAGGATTCATGTGGAAAAATAAAATGATTAAATTCATCTTTCTGTTGAGTTACTGAGAGGTTGTATTACAAAAGCCTGTTTGTTTTTCCTTTTGTTTTGTTGATCAGCTTCTATTAAAAGGTAATTTTAGAACCTGACCTGCAGCTTGATTATTTTTTATTAGATAATAAAAAATGTTGCATCCTTGTTTTGTTGTGTTACATTGTAGTCTTATTATGTTGAATACAAACTCATATGAATCACATTTTATGGTGACTGAAGGATGAATACTTTGGCAAATAAAAAATAAATCTTATTGTGAATAAAGGCTAAATTTTGTAGTCATTAAAGTACATTTGACTGACCCTTTGACTGTTATATTATTTCCCTAATCTAATCTAACATATCCTATATAATTTAAGGCTGATTTTTATCATTTTGCATCTTTATTTAATAAATTGAATCATTGGTGTGTCAAGAAACATGGTTCAGCCACAAACTAGAGCTCAATGACCATAATTATCAGTATTTTTCATTTTCTTCATCAGTTGAGGCTTTGAATGTCATGATGGATGGATGTCTTGACACAAAAGTGCAGACAAACACCTTTGGACACAGATTCTCAAAAACCAAACTTACAGAAATGAACTCATGTAGACCAGACACAAAAACACAGAACTGACACACTCAGTAACAGCGAATATAAAGACAAACAAACTAATGAAGCCAAATAATCAACACCTGCGTAGAGACAACCAGGATCAGGTGAGGGTGGGAGTGGCCAAACAGAGGAGCAGGAAAAAGAAGCAAACACAGAACACTGATGGGTGAAACTGATGCAAATAATCAGAATGAATCCCAAACACAGAATAACACAGATTGTGATATTGAGCATTTTTATTTTCCTTGTGCTGCAATCAAAAATCTGTTACCTTAAATTATTTATATCTTCAAATCTGTTTGACCTATTTCTGAGAAGGATTGATTAAAGTTCATGAACAACCTGCAACACCTTTTAAATGTTTAATCCAGTTTACACTGGTAAAAAAAAAAAAATTGTTTCAAAATCCAAAATGGACTCAGTTAAAATAGTTTTGGAGCTGGTTAAGTGCAAACTTGACTGGACTGATCAACAGATTTAAAGAGGTTTAAAAAGTTACCATTATTTTGACACAGATTGCACACTGGTGGAAAAGCAGGAGCTCTTTTATCTTCGTATTAGTGAGAGAATCCTGAAATATTAATGAAAGTGTAAAAGGAGACCACAGTGATTGATTAGTCTGGAATAATACACTCTGTTTGAAAGAAAAACTAAAGAGGCTGCAGCTGTGGTCCAACAGGAACACACAAACCCACCGTCTGTGTGTGTTTGAAAGTGTACGCCTGTCAGCGTCCAAGTATGAGTTTCCATTGCGCTGGAGGTCTCACGAGGCGGCTCGGTTCACAGTTCACGCCGAGGCTTTCATCTGTCAATCACAGAAAAAGATTAGAGGATATCAGAGGTCGTCGAGTCAAAGCTCTCATCCACAGTGGAGCTCAAACTTTCAGCTGGATCTGTTTCCTCACTCAGGCTGTGCTGCACATTTGTAAGACAGCAAATTAAATCAGGGACACAATCCTTTCTTCGTGGCAGGGGTAATGTTTTCTCTCTAACACACACAGGGGCTAAATTATAAATGTGCTATTATTTGTTTACTGCATGTTGAACTGAGAGGAGTGTATTATTCATCTGCTCTGACAGGAGACACACAAGAGCAGGACATTAAATCCTGAACAGTCTGACAAAGATGGGGATTTGAGCAGCGTGCAAAGACGATAATGAACTTTCTACCACTTTTAACAAATAGATGGTTCAACCAGGAGAAATAAAAGCATCTCGGTTACTTCTAAGACTAGTCGGAGATGCTTGATGTTACCGGTTGTGTTCCGATCTTTGTTTTTAAAAACACATCAGTGCAAACAGGAACACTGCAGCTAATTAGGTTTGCTTGTCTTTCTTTTCCTTCTCCAGTCCTGAGAGATGATTTCCGGCAGGCACCCAGTGACGTGGTGGTGGCTGCTGGCGAGCCCGCGGTGCTGGAGTGCATCCCGCCCCGAGGTCACCCCGAGCCCTCCGTGTTCTGGAAACGCAACAACGTCCGAGTCAGCACCAAAGATGAGCGCATCTCTGTGAGTTCTGCACAAATACAGAGCAAACCTGATTTTTTTAAAAGAATCTGTGCTTTTGGTTTATTCTTAAAGGTATTTTGTGTTTTCTGTGGTTTTATTTATGCTGCCACAGCTGCAGCCTCTTCTCTCATTAGCCTCAAACTTTATATCCCTTCAGTTCTGTGCTCAGTTGAGCCTTGTTGTTTTTATATGTCCGGTTCCCCTCATCTTTAGTTTTTGTTGCAGCAAAAGCTTTATGTTTTTTTTATTATAAAATAAAGATTTAAGATAAGATAAGATAAGATAAGATAAGATAAGATAAGATAAGATAAGATAAGATAAGGCATTTATTGTCATCGTACAGAGCACAATGAAATTACATTTCAGAACAGCCATTCAGAAGAAGACAGAACATAAACATAGGAGAACAGGTGCTCTGGGTCATGCAGTCACAGACCCCTGTACAGAACAAGGGTCATCTTCATGAAGACATCATGAGGAGGCGCTACCCTTAAAAGAAAAACTAAAAACCACACGAGGGAAGATGAGGAAAAAAAATTGGCTTTTATTTTCACGTTCTTTGAGTTTGTTTGCATTTTTGGGACCAACCTTCATATCACTGATACTTTTGTTAAACAGCTTTTCATGTTTGAATGCAGCAGAGGGTCAAACATTTATAAAAAAAAGTAATAAAACAAACATTTAAAATTTTAACATTTAAAAAAGGCTTAAAGGTTTTTCTTTTTAAATTGATTTAAGATGATTTTATCAGGGCTTAAAATGAGCCATTTTCCAGCTCTGACTGTGTTTTTAGTATAATTTAATTGTTCTTTTGTTTTCGGATTTTGCATTTTTATCATTTATTTTGTGTTTTGTTGTTTTGTAGCATTTTGAGGTTTTTGCTAATGACAAATGGGCTACAAAATAAATTCATCATTATTACTATTATAACATTTTCTGAAATTTATAAAGTGAAGAAATTTTCATTTGTTGTAGTTTCTAAAAACCAAAAATGGCAGATTGTTCTATTGGTTGGTTTAAACTTGGCTACCATTAAATGTAAAGAGAAAAAAAAAGCATTTTCTAACAGTAAAGATGAATCTTGGCTTGTACTGAATTAAATACAAATAAAAACCAATAACAAGCCGTCCAGAGAGCTTAGTTCTGCTCAAAATCAATAAGAAAAAAAGGAAAAATCTATATTCATTATATATATTTAAATCAGTTATTGACCAGTTTTATGAAATATGCACTTTTAAGCACAATTTCATTCAGATTTATATCCAGTAGTACATTGTGGCAGCTTACCATTGATTTAAAGTACATTGCTGCTGTTAAAATGGCTTTTTGTGTAATTATTGTGAAGATATCACATGAGTAGTTTCTACTTATTTTTCTGCATCATTTCTGGCTTTGCTCTTGTTTATATCTTCTTCCACAGAGTCTTTGATGCTTCCTAACTGCATCAGTAAGCTCATTTATATCCACAAATAGGTCAGGAAATATGGCACTTTCTGAGAAATATTTCAGGATTTTCACTCAGCAACTTGCCAGAATAAAATAAAATATAAGCTGTAACTACATTTAACTCTAAGAAAAAGGACATAAAATGCTTTTGGATGTTTAGATTCTGATTTGTAACTAAGATACACTTTTTATAAGCTTTATTAAACACATCATAATACATTTCTTTTGGATTCATGACCAAATGTTACAATTAATTCAAGCAGCTACTTTTACGGTGAAAAGATTTTTTTTTCTTTCCTCAAGGCTTATTCAAATACTTGCTCTGACTTTCAAAAGTCAAGGAGGAATCTGTGACACACGAGGGCGAGGTACTCATTTAAACTGACTTTGACTCGTTTCAAAAGACTATAATTCTGTGTGGAGATCTTGGTACGCTGTGGGCCGGAAAAATGTCTGTATTCTCGGTGTCGCTGTCGCTGTGCCCTCTCATGTGTAAAACCAAGAGCCGGATGTGTGATTGTTGAACATTTAGAAATGTTGGAAGAGACGAGCTGAAGATGATGACACCTCTTATAGAAAGAAAAGGGATGAAACTGTTGATTATAGGGAAAAAAAAATCTATTCTTTGTTGCTCATTTCTAAGAATGGAGAAAAATTAAACGCTCTTATTTGGGGACACCAAAGTGAGCTAATATTTATTAAATTTTTTTAAGATGCGTGGTGGCAAACTGATGATCTCTCCAACCAGAAAAAGCGACGCTGGAATGTATGTCTGTGTTGGCACCAACATGGTCGGAGAGAGGGACAGCGATCCTGCAGAGCTGGTGGTCTACGGTGAGCTGAACATATTTAGAATCCAAGCAGCTTCCAGGAACAGAAAAGCAGAAATCCGTAAAGTCTTTATTTGCTCACCCCTAGAGCGGCCCGTGTTGGTACGGAGGCCGGTGAACCAGGTGGTCATGGAGGAAGAGACGGTGGACTTCCTGTGCGAGGTCCATGGCGATCCTGCGCCCACTGTTAGGTGGAGACGAGAGGAGGGCGAGCTTCCACGTGGGAGGTGAGACATGAGTGAGAACCAATAGCAACATAAATAGATGACACACATCAGTTAGGGACAGAACCAGGTGTAAATATTTGAGCTTGTTAAACTCCTTTTGTCTTCCAAAAATTCTCTGGGAGGCATCGATTATTTTTTGAGGAGTTTGCCTGTTCTCCTTGTGCATGCATAAAAAACAGATAAATGTTATTATAAACCAAAGGGGGGCTCAGTTCAAATAGCCTGGGAACCACTGGTCTGATGGATAAGGCTTTTGATTTATTGGTCAGTTTAATCCTTCTGTAACCAGTAGTATTTACTGTATTTCTGCAAAGGTTTTATTGCAGTGGTCCCCAATCCTGGACCTTGAGGGGCCACTATAGTTTTGTTTCTCTGCTCCAACCCTTGATTCAGTGACTAAATGACCTCTTCAAGTTCTGCACAAGCCTGTTAATCACACACCAGATGTTTTAGAGCTGAGAAACCTCTAAAACATGCAGGATGGTGTCTCTCAAGGACCATGATTGGGCACTCCTGCTTTGTTGCAAAATTTCTTTAAGTAATAAATACGGGCTTTTTTAAAATAATTTGCAAATTTAGGTTTCATCTTAACACATTTCTGTTAAATGAAATCTGAACAACTTGTTCCATTCAGCAAAAAATATGCAAATGAAATGAATTCATTGGTTTTTGTAGCTAAAAAAAACACATCTGTTCTCTTTTGATGAATAACATGACATCTGGATTTCCATGAGCTGCACAAAAGAATCAAATAAAAAAAAACATCATAGAGCTCATGATGAAAGAATAAACAGATTACAGTAGATTTAGGGTGCTTTCAGACCAAGCTGACCCCCCCCCCCCTCCCACCCATGCTTTTCTTTTATATCATTTCTCAAAATCTGACATCAAAGCCTTGTCTGGATCTGCTGCTTTTCTGTGATACGTTTAGACTAATAGGTTTGTGATTTAAAATGAATTAAATATGGTGTTAACAAAGGTCTTAAAAAAAGTCTAATTAAAATTGATGATTGCTGCAGAAATGGTAAGAATGTTCACTTTTTTGTGCCGTGATTAAAATAAGTGTTAACTTGTCAGCAGAAATGTCTTCACTTTTTTTTAGCTCTAATTAGAAACCTTATGTGCAAATGTAGGTGAAGAGTGTTTCTGGGGGAGAAAAAAAATAAACCAAATATATAGCTACAGTAATAAAAAATCTTGTGACTGGAGTGTAGTGAAGTGTTTGATGTTACAGTAAGAAACATTTTGCAACTTTTGATTTTTGTTTCTTATTGGGGCCAGACGATGAGAGTGTTTATTTTTACCTATGAAAATAAAGTCATACAAGTATAAAATCGTAATATTACAAGAAAAAATGTATACAAGAAAAAGGTTGTATGAGAATAAAATTATAATTTTACCAGAATAAAGTCACAGGATTACGAGACAAAAGTCATATGAAAATAAAGTCAAAATGATACAAGTATAAAGTCAATTTTTATGTAGTCCTACATAAAAAGCAGGCTTCTTGCATTGAACCCCTTGTGAAGTTAAACTTTGGTATTTGGTATCAAATTATTATCAGAATAGGACTTAAAACAATTGTGTATATATTAAAGTGCATATTCTTCAAATACAAAAAATCAAAGAAAACATTTCCATACTTAAGAAAGTTGGAATAATACACACGATTTAACCCATTTTGTCACATTTGGCATTTTTTCTTTTGAACTTGGCTCAGCCAAAGTGAAAGAGGAAGTGACATCAAAGGGGATCACTTAAAGAAAACTCTCTGATCTTTGTTTATTGAAACAATATTATTTGAACTCTGACACTTCTTCATGTCTCTGATAGTCACCCAAAATAATCTTAAGAAACATCAGATTCTTCTCTCCAGTCTGGGTTGTTAGCCATTTTAGCAACGCTCTGTTTACATGCAAACATTCCCCTTTAACATCACTTCCTGTTACTTCACAGGCAAATATCTCAACAACTGTTCATCTCAGCGACATCAAACTTCTTTTGCAATATTTTATTAATGTCCTCTTTCTAAAAATACATTCATATGCATTACCAAAAAGGCACTTTAAATACTTTATTGTTTTATTATTTCAACTTTATTTTGGTATTATGATTTTGTTCTCTAAGCATTTTGACTTTAATCTATAGTCTGATCCTGATACTTGTAGTTTTAGTTTTTGAGAATATTTTCTCTTTTTAATGTTATTTTGTTTTGGAGTATTTTTGAGCTCTTTCTGTGCCTCTTGAATTTATTTTGTCACCACATGTTCTGAATGACAGTCTAATTATTCCTCTATCTTTTTAGATAATTATCCATAAAGACTGTGTGGTTTTAGTTACAATCAGATTTGTAACTTTTTGTAACTTTATCTAAGACACATTGTTTAAATAGCTTTCAGATAATTCTTCCTGATTTCAATTGACAATTAAAGAACCTTATCTTGTACAATTAGAAGTCTGTTTTCTCCCTTTGTGCAGAGGGGTTTGGTAGATTTATTTTCTGAAACATCCTGCCCTCTCCGGCCCTTCATTATCGGTCTTTCTTCCTTCCCCAGGTTTGAAATCCGCAACGGCAACAACCTGCGTTTGTTCCGGGTGAAAGAGCAGGATGAGGGAACGTATACCTGCACATCTGAGAACAGCGTGGGCAAGACGGAGGCCTCGGCCATGCTGCAGGTCCACGGTAAGAAACACCTCATGCATACTGAGCGTGAGCGCACACACATGCAGGAAGCTCTGTATCCAAGGTCACATGACTGAAGCCTGGTTTCTGACGCTCGCTGGGTTTTTTGTATCAGAGCATCTGCGTGAGACGCTGTCCAGGGGTGGTGCCAGGAGCTTATGTTAAACCGTATGGATTACGCCTTTTGACAGATGTTTGGTAGATGTGTGCTTTAACTCACTGCCAGAGAGCAGTCACAGTATTAATAAGACATGACTCCCCCTCTCTTTCCCTTCCCATCTCCTTATCTCCCTCCTTCTTTACTCCCTCTGCCCCTTTTTGTCACTCGCTCTGTGTCTTGGTTTGTCTAAGATGACTTCATCCACTAATGCTTTTATCAGTGCAAATGAAATCCAAACCCAGCAGTATTTGATTCAACCCCCCTCTCCTTTTTGTTCACTTTTTTTTATTTCATCCATTTCATTATTTCTCCATTTCTCTCCATCGCGTTTCGAAGCCTATCATCATTCCACTCAGCTCATTCCGCAAGTTCACCCTCGATCCGATGCTTATCTGAAACGGGCGTCAGCGTTGCTCTGTAATTTAGGAAAAAAAAAGTAAAAGAAATGCTACTTTCTGTGGCGTATTCCTAATGGTGTTTTAAAAGCAACAATCAGTGCCTAATGGTGTAAATAAGTCCCTCCATTAGGTGCAGACATGCTTGACAACATGGCTGCTGCAGCGGTGAAGCGCGAGTAAAGCCTCAGCGGTCAGCAGATAAGTACTCTTCTTGTGTGGAGGCGAACGAGTCGGGTTAATGTGACTCCATAGACGTCCAACGTGAAGGTGAACGTCTTTTAATCACAACTAAACTGACGTCCTGGGTCTAAATCAGGATGTGCTCTGACCCTGCTACTGAATCACTGACCATTGGTGAGAATTAATACACATTTAAAGTGGCTCTGGTTGACTAGTGTGGCCAAAACAGGCGTCAGCTAGTAAACTAGTGACCTGTCTGAGCTTATAGTTGACTGATAAGAGCCAGGATTATTAGTGCAGCGAGTTTGAATATAAACATTTACCTTTTAGCTAGTAGACATTTGCTTAACTTGACTACTTATCTATTCACCCAACTGTTTGTTTTTATTTAACTCAATTTTACTAACTTAAGTCCAAGAATGCTGGACTGGTAAACTAGTGAGAGTTTGGATTCTCTAGTTTAACAATCTGTACACTTTAAATAGTTAACTAGAGAACATTTGGACTTTACTGGTTGACTAAGTACAACACAATTGGGGTTGCATTTGTGGATATTTGAGATCTAACTACCCAACTAGTAAATATTTTCAGCACATTAAATAGCTAGTGGGCATTTTTACTGCACTAGTTAACTTGTAAGGTCAAAAAAGCTTTAACTAGTAAACTAGTGAAAGTTTGGCTTTTCTAAATAGGTAGTCCTGCCATAATTAGTCACAACACCCAAGTAGGTAAAATCTTAGTTAACTGGTATATATTTAAGACACATTTGGTTTTTAGGGTTTAGTTGAATTAAATTACTAGATTTCAAAATCCTTAGGGAACAATTTGGGCTTTACTGGTTGACTAGTAAAGGCAGAATTGGTTTCTCTGTTGCTACTTGTGCATACATGAGTCAAATTAATTAACCAGTAAATATTTTAGGCACATTAAATAACTAGTGGGCATTTTAATCTGTAAGTTTAAAAATCTTTAACTAGTAAACTACAGTCCAAAAATCATACATCAAGTCTTATTTGAGTCTGAATCTTCTCAAATAAGGTGAACTAATCTGCCAGTGCATTAAGACATTTGCACTTGCTAAGACTTCTTGAAATAAGGAAAATGGCCATGCTAATGGCTAATAATCTAACACATGCTGCTCTTGCTTAGGAATCTTAAAACAAGGACAATTTTTGCTGTGTAGAGATGATTTTGGGCTTTTCATGTGAATTAGTTAGGTCTAAATTAATGAATATGTTGAGCCCTGTTGGTTAACCAGTTTGCATTAAGGTCAAAACAATCAGAACAAACTGATTAGGTTGCCACTGATACTTGTAGGTTGAATTTGTCTCAGTTAGTTAACAAATTAGGATTGTTTATGCTTACTAGCTAACTACAGAATATGTGCAAGGTCTGTCCAGTTCACCGGGGATTCTAAAAACTGACTACATTTGGAGTTTTTGGTGCAGGTTTTTGTCTGAATAATACAACTTCAGCTCTTTTTATTAGACAGAAGTGCTCAATCGGTGCAGAGAAGTCATTATAGAAGAGAAAAAAAAGCCTGACAGCAGAGAGATATTGAATAAAAACTCAAACGGTTGTCTATAAACCTTAAACTGTGAGAGATCCAGAATGTTTGCATGTTTGCTTTGCTTCAGTAGACCGACAATAATTCATTGTTTTTATCGTCTTCATCTCCTCAGAAGAAACATCAACATGTTCAGTTCTGCTCCTTCATGTGAGCTGTTTACAGAAAGGCCCATGAGAAGAAGGCAGGAGTGACTGGCTGTTAGGAAAGTGCAAAATGTCCTTATTGTTGCTTTGTGTGTGTGTGTGTGTGTGTGTGTGTGTGTGTGTGTGTGTGTGTGTGTGTGTGTGTGTGTGTGTGTGTGTG
>JARVGW010000624.1:15542135-15566097 GCA_031762495.1 Anablepsoides rubrolineatus | reverse complement strand
GGGGGTAAACAGAGAGGGACAAGACAGAAAACCAGACTAGAACCAAAATAACACAAGAACCCAGACAAACCATAACATATAAATGTTTTAACGCTCTATACATAGGTTATTTATGTGTTTGAAAACAGTCTTTATAAAAGCCCTGCACATACACTAAAGCAGGCTCACTTTTTGGAAAAACTCAATTCAGTTGATTTTTTAATTTTTTTTAGCTGCATCTTTAAAATTTGGACTTTTGTGTGTAAAAAAAACGTACCAAAGTGCTCATACCAAAACAACCAAAACAAAAACAAAAAAAAAATTAATCAATGTGACCGGTGTAGGCAAAATGAGTCATAAGCAGGAATTTTTCAATGTTGAGTTTTAATTTTCAAATTATCCATTTTAAAAGCTTCAAAATGATCTGAAGTGTCTTGACACAAGCTGGCTTCTTTTTGAAAACTTTTTTTTTGGAATAGAAGGACTTTATCAGAGGTTCCAACCCATTATTTAAAAAACAGGGAATCTCCAAGCGTCACAGTGATGCCAAGCATTATACGAAGGGATTTCTCTGCTAGCTGAGAAAAATAGTCCCTTTCAAAGGAAACATCAAGCTGTTGGAAGACAAACCTGTGACCTTTTCATTGTGAGGAGGTAGCTCCAACCACTGCATAGCACCTGGAAAAACAGTTTTCTATTTAATTAATTGCTACACGATGCCTTTAGAGAATAATTTTTTATGGAAATCTCAATTACGGGAAAATAAATCATGTTTTTTTGCACTGCAGCCTCGACTCAATGTGACTCAACAATGATTTCACCTGTCTAATTTATACTGTAAACAGTTACACACATTATCTTTGGGAAAAAATAGCTTAAACATGCTTCTATGAAAAATGAGGAGCATCAACGCTGCATTTAAATTAATTTATATTATTCAGCAATAAAACTGGAAAATTTTCAGGTTAGTATAAATAGTGTTATTTATTCTAATTGCACTGATTTTCAGACCACAATGATTCTGAGTTGCTTTACATTTCAAACTTGATCTCCTTCTACTTAACAGCTAATGAAGGAAACCTGACTGTCTACCTGACATTTGGCTGTCTAGCTGTCTGTCTCTCATGTGTCGTATTTTCTGTCAGTCTGTCCATCAACAGAAACAGGGATGAGGATGTGGGGCTACAACGGGTTTCAAGCTTGATAAATGTCTTCAGATTTATACAGTTTGTTGGAAGAAATAAAGATGCACTGATTGAGGTTGTGTGTTAGCAGCTAGAAATGCTTAATAAGAAATGTAAGCTGCTGAAATAAGCTACTGTGTGATGCATTCATAGACAGGGAGAAATGTTCGGTTTTCTGAATCTTGCTTCATGGACACAAGATAAGAAAAATCGATTATTTTGTTTTGAATGGGATGGTAATTCAATTAATCATGATGAGATATTTTGCTAACAGACAACATTATATTTTTAGTGGAGGGGTGTAGACTGGCATTTAAAAAAAATCTTTCAGGGTTAATAATCCTGATATATTGTTACAAAACTAAAATGTTTTTATTAATAAAAAAGATTTTATTGATATATTAAACAGTTTCTCTCACCCCTTATCACATCATTCCAACAAAACTGAGATTTTATCTTCGGCTGTCTGATTCTCCGTTAACATGTCTACCATTTAACACAGTTTCACACATCTCAGCGTAAATAAACTAATTAGTTTATTCAATCTGAGCAGAACTTTATTTAGCTCTATTAGTTTAATTTGCGGTAATTATTTCCAGCTTAATAAATTGTTCTCGGTAGATTGGTTCTCATTGTTTTCTGTCAACTGAAGGCCAAACAAACCCAAACCCTGGATGAGAAACAATAATATGAAAAAAATAAATAAATAATAGATTATGTTTGTGACCTGTGTTGGTAAAATGAGTCAGAATAAGCTCAGGCTGCAGCACATTTTTTGTCGTAATTAAAATTTGTGTAAAAATGAGTCCAGAAAGACCATCTAGAAGTTCCCATAACTAAAATCTTCCTAATATACCTTTAAACCAAAGTTAATAAGTATATCTTCTGACATAACCCTTTCTTGTTTTTAAATGTAGCACCTGGATATCTTGTCGTATCGTCTCGTTGTCGTAAAACAATAAAGTCTGAGTTTTTAAATCGTCACTCCTTAACTAAAACTTTTCCTAGGCCAGGTGATAAATTGCTAAATTTCAACAAATTGCATCATTTAGAAGCTTTTGAGGAATTTGTCATTGAGACTCATTTATCCAGCACTGATCACACCAGCCGTTACTGTGGAGATAAAATGTTCCCTCCTCCACCCACCACAGAACCTTTACTGCTGGTCACTCAGCGACCTGAAGTCTCCGATAGCGGCTCTAGAACTCAGCGTTACAGACTGATTCAGGCCAGGCTCTGTTCTGCATAAACCAGTGGGATCTTTAAAGAGGGGGAGGTCTTGTCCCGTGAGCTTTGGGGGTCACAGATGATCTCAAAGAAAGTAGTTCCACTTAAAATCTGGGCTCATTGCGTTTAGTAGGAGGGACGAACCAGGACTCTGTAATTTTCTTTTTCTTTTTTTTCCCACATTGTTTTTGTCCTAATGTGTAAAATATTATTGTTTATTTTGTGTCCTTATATTTGCCTTTTGCTTTTGCTGATGATATTTTGGAAATTCTCCACTGATGCACAAATAAAGGATATTATTTTCAATTCTACATCTTTAACTCAATCTTGTTTGAAAGCCAACCCCTTTTAAAGTGCCTGTGACATGCCTTTCCATCAAATATATATAAGAAACTTTGCATAAAACCTGATTTTACCCATTTTTGTCACATAAATGGCATATTTTCTTTTGAACTTGGCTCAGCCAAAGTGAATCAGGAAGTGACATCAAAGGGGAACTCTATAAGAAAGAAAACTCTCTAGTCTTTGTTTATTAAAACAATATTATTTGAACTCTGACTTGTCTTCATCTCTCTCTGATAGTGACTCAAAAATAATCTAAAGAAAAATCTGATTCTTCTCTACAGTCTGTGTCCATTTTATCTATGCTCTCTTCCATGCAGACGTGCCCCTTTGACATCACTTCCTGTTACCTCACAAGCAAATATCTCAACAACTGTTCATCTCAGCTGTGGGAAATTATTTTTGCAATATGTTATTAATGTTATCTTTCAAAAGATGCCTTTATATTTATTTGAAAAATTTCATGTCACAGGCACTTTAAGATGGCCGCCACAGCTAGTTGACCTTTTCAAACACAAACTTAGTTAGCCAGTTTTACAGAAATTTAGCTAAAATTAGGTGAGACTTATTCCCAAAAACATACTAATGTTCCACACTGTGCAAAAGTTTTGCTTAAAGCTTTAGCTGTTCGTATCAATATCTGTCAGTTAGCAGAATATCTCAGGAATGGTTAGCACAGATAATTGACATAAAGAAACATAAAACTGCCTGTATACATTGTTATTTGGCTAAAACCTGGAGTGATAAAGTAGAAAGTCACCTCAAACTTTGCGACAGATCCCTCTATAAAACTTGGCCATGGAAGGGTGGCGGGTGACAGGCATTCCATCAAGATTTTATTGTTGTTTTATTTTCAGCTCAACCAGTCGAGGTGAAAAGAAGCAGCGAGCTCAGCCTAGCAGAGCAGATCGCCAGGGTGATCCAGCAGCCGGCTTTCATCGCAGGTCTAGGTGTGGCCGCCTGGCTGGTTCTGATGGGCTTCAGTGGATGGCTGTATTGTCGGCACCGCAGGAGGAAGCAGCTGGGTCACTACACCACATCCTTCGCCTACACGCCAGCAGGTGAGCAGCAAACAGAGCTTTGCGCTCGTCCGCCCAAAACCAGGTTTCAATGGATTTTTTTTTTTTTAGCTCAAAAAAAGCAGCAAACGGCTAATGTTGGAGAGGAAACAAAGGAAGAAAGATTCAGCAATGCTTTAGATTCAGTTTGAAAGCACTGACGGTGACAAACTTGTTAATAGAGCTCTGGGGATATCTCCAGCAGTGATGAATGTTTTCAATTTCACTTTGTGTTTCGCAGAGCAACTCCTGCACTTTAATCTCACAAACTTGGTTAATTAAAATGTATTTACCCCGACTTGGTAGTTTGCTAAAAAGTGAGAAGAAGAAAAAAGGAAATGGAAACAAACTAAAGGCAAAGCAGAATGCAACCACAACAATACAGTTTTAGATTATGGCCTTGGGTACATGAGCACATACCGTAAACATATCGTTCGTTTTCTGCCCGGGGGGCTTTTTTTTTTTTTCTTTGCAAAAGATTGATTTTCTTTACATCTTTTACAGTGATTGTTGTTTTATATCAGGTTTTAGCATAGATTGCGTCAGTTTAAACAGGATTGACTGCAGATACATCCAAAGAAGGATAACATCTGCATTTTTATTCACTGCAGGCATATTTTACAACATGTTTCTCTTGTGTGCCTTTTAGTGTATGTAGGTCAACAGTGTATTTTCGTAGAAAACAATTTAAATCTGCTTTTAGGATGAACGGGTTGGTGGATCACATAATGATAAACACATTTGGTCTATGTTCAGTCAAAAGATTATTTTTTCTTGTATAATAAGTTTGATGTCTTTGTGTCTTTCTGCAGTTGGCTTTGCTCACAGTGATGGATCAGGAATCATCAATGGAGGGTAAAGTCTGCATTAGTTCAACTCTTTTGAAGGGTTACAGATGCATTCACTGCTTTCTGAAACACCAGAACCCATGAGGGTTCAACTGAGGATTTGTTTCATTAAAGACTAATTATATGTAGACCTCTGAACATAATCTGGAAGTTGAAGCCAGAGCAGGGCCATCTTCCCTCTCCAGTTCCAATAGAAGCTTTAAGTCCCACCCACACCTTGTAAAAATATATAGACCTTGTTAAAAAATCAAATACACACTTTAGACATTTATTTTAAGTGTCTATTATTAATTTCTATAGTTCTTATCTTGTTTCTGTGTGATCAAACATTTATTTTTCGAACCCATTGTGCTCTAACTAGAATAGTTATTGTGTGCAGGAGATAAGGTTAGAGAAGGACTTAAAGCACCCCATCTGTAGTGTGCAAACTGATTCCACAAATATGGTGGCTTCCACAGAATCATTTCTGCTTCAATATCCCAATAAGATGAATTGTGAACACTATCGACCACTACAATGTGTTATAGGTTGAACACATGATAACTTAAATAAGTTATGCCACAGTAATCTCAGCTAAAATGGTTGATTATGTTGCTAGTGCCCCTAATAAGGTTTAAAAAAATAAAATACCTAATAAGCAGGTTTTTTTGTGAGCAAGGGAAACTATTTGGTGTGTATTGGGAATATTGGGTGTAGTGGCATGATGAAAATTGCTTCATTTTGTTCTCTCATCTTGTGCTGTGCATAAGCTCCTGGAAGAACTTTTTTTTCCACACTCAAAAAAAAAGAAATGTTGGATTTACTTAACCATGTTATGTCAAGTGGTTCCACTTAACTGAGTTGAGTAAATCCAAAGCATACCCAATTTCTAACCAAAGAACATGAGTATGTTGCTTTGGATTTAGTCAACTCAGTTAAGTGGAACCACTTGACATAACATGGTTAAGTAAATCCTACTTTTTTTTTTGAGTGCACAGGGCCCCAAGTGTTGTGTGATTGGTCAGAACTTTGTGGGCGTGTTTATGCAGAACCACGCTGCACTCATTTCACTGCAGCTTCCATGCTGAGAAAATACAGCCATCTTTAAAACTGCACCTGCAAAACTTAGAAAGATATTCAGATTTTAACATTTGTGCACAGATGAGACAGCGTGGAGACACAGGCAGCTCTCCATGACACATTCTTCATGTTATTGTTGGGATTTCTCTTTGTTTCTGACAATTGTTTAAGTGGAAGGGCTTACCAGTAGTTTTTGCTTCAGTTTCTCTTTAATTAGAAAATGTTTGTGAGAAAAAAAACAAAAAACGTCTCACAACCACATAAGCAACAACAGATTTCTAACATCCCGCAAACTTCGTCGCAGCCTTGAGTTGTTGGACATTTGGTTTATTACCAAGACAACTGGTGTGCACCAGATATGTTCTCATGCCCGCAAGAAACCTATTTTATACATTTTTCAACAACATCCCCTCAGGGCTTAAATAACAGTATGATGTGAACTTGATGACATTGTGAAGAACTAAGGATGTTCCACAAAAGCTTAGATGTTCAAACTTTTCCACAGAACCTCACTTCAAAAGATTAGAGCTGTCATGTCAAAACGTTCGATAAAATAACAAGTGGCGCTCTGTATTTAATAGAAACGATGATGAAAAACCCTCTCCCTTTCTTCTAAGGCCTGCCTTGTTGGGATCAAACATGGGAAATTACCCCTGGCTGGCCGAGTCGTGGCCCACTCCAAATCTGCCTCACAACAGCAAAGATTTGGTCAACTGCTGCTCCGGGAAACTGGACTCGGACAGATATTACAACTGTAAGAGCTCACAGATGACACACGTCGGTTTGGAGCATATGGTGGTGCCGATAATTTAGCCCAATCCTTTCCTGTCCAGCTGTCGGGAAAATCCACTACCCGAGCCAGACGGAGAAACGCAGCACGGCGTCCACCGACAGCCCCATTTACAGCACCATCAACACGACGGCCGAGGACGACCTGCTGGCGTACTACGACACTTATTCCAGTATGTCCTACAACCAGGGTCCAGATCCATACAGCAGCAACCCAATACTGGCCAACAGTGGGCTGGTGGGTCTGGAGCAGGATCTGGACCGGTGGACCATCCAGTCTGGTCAGTCTGGGTCTGAATATGCTAAGCTCCAGTACACCAAGAAGAGCTGCGGTAAGGCTGATTTATGTTCTGATATATTCTATAAACAAGTTTGCATCACGTTGAATTATGAGATATTATCTCCAAGGTTTTTCTATATAACTTGTTTTTTTTTCATGCTTTTCTTTTTTTCAACAACTTTATTAAGTTATACCAATCTAAAACTGCAATTTTACTTTTAATTTTCCAAACTAAAAGCACAAAACACGGTCAATTCTAAGCTTTCCTCAGCCACCACTCAGATATTAATACTTTGCTTCCAAGGAGTCAAACTTTCTTCTCATCTTTTAGTGGGGGGTTGAGCACAAGTTGTCAAGATTTTCTGAGGTTCTGTCAGTCTTTTCTTTCTTCATGTCTTTAGACGCTGGCTGCTTTTTTATTCAGCTTTCAGTCCAGTCCTGTTTGCAGCAACCTTGGCACATCTCAACGCGGTGTGTTCTTTAAAAATTTAAGCAAACCGGACAAACTGGTGAAAAGCAAGGACAGGTTTTTATGAGAAACAGGAGACACTGAGGGACGCTACAACCTTCAGTTCATGCAACTGAACCATTCTTGCCTCTTACATTTTGCCGTTTTTTTATTTACCTTTAGAAATGGGAACAAATAGCATTTGTCATGTTGCAGTATACCTTATCTTTTATTTATAGATCTAACGGTGGTATAAACATTAACTTAAACAGTTTTATTTTTTTTGTTTAAACGATTCATCGCATCAAATCAAGTGAGGTAAAAAACAGAAACAAAGCGTCTTCCTTTTTTACGTTCAATATGCTAAATTGTTTGCGTTTTGAATAAAAGCATAATGTAACTATGACCATAACGGTTTCTGAAGAGCTCAGTGAGTCTGTGCATCTATTGAAACTCAAGGTGGTTCTGAAGAAAAAAAAAAAAAAAGGTCAACAAAAGAGAGTGTCCTTCAGGCAGTCAGAGAGAGAGAGGGATGGGTTTTAAAACGCAGCGTTTGTTCGAGCAGATTCATCATGCAAACCAGCCTTTCTGCTTTAGGGTCAGGGTGAGTGGAAACTTCATAATTAAACAGTAATTCTGCTTTGTACTACTAATTCTAAAGCACTGGAAGGCACCACACTGAAGGCAGAAGATGGTTAAAGGAAAAATATCAACTAAAATTGATTTGAGAACACTGTGAAAGGTGGGCCCGCAGGTGTAAACGTGTGTGTATGTTGGGTGTAAATACAAAACTTGACTAATGAAGTGGAAGCAGGTGCACAGAGGCAGCGCAGCTGAACAACCAGACCTCACCACGTCTGCATTTGTGCCACAGTTTATTACGTTTTTTGTTTGTTTGTTTTTTCAGACAAACTGGTGCAGCAGTCGTCTCTCGGGTCCTCGCCCAAGTCGGCTCCTCTCACCTGGGTGGACGTTTTGTCTCTGCCTCTTCCTCCCGACAGAGACGGAGGTCGAGCAAAGGCTGATGAAGAGGAGGCGCAGCACAGGTGAGACGACCTGATGCAAACAAATACTAGAACCAAAACTCTTTATTCCATTATTATCTTGTGGATTTATATAAATCAGTTTTTATTATACACATTTTACACAGTTGTTATAATTGTTGTTGCTTCTTTTGGGAGGGTCCAAGTTTTCATTGTGGGGGTCACACCGTCCCCTTCCGTCTCCAAGAATACGACTCTTTTTGTCCTCAGCTTCCTTCTGTTTCCTCATCATTAGCGTGGCGGCCTCTGGCTTCATTCCTCTGACAGCGGGAGTTAAGGCAGCTGCACGTCACGGCGGTCCTGTAGCGCTGCCGGGGCTGTCAAACAAAACTTAAGTGAAGTTTAGAGTCTGGGGAGTTTTGGAAACGAAGCGTGGACTCTACAGGCAGTGAGTGGATCGGGCTCCAGGGCTGCGGAGGGGAGCGTCTCCTCTAACGAGTTCTGACACGTTAGATTGCGGACATAACGGGGTGGGATCGGAAGCCTGTTTCTGACTGCGTCGTGTCTTTTGTAATGACATAAGCCTCCGTCTGACAGGCGGAATTAGTGCTTTCCATTTTCAATGACACGTTCATCATTAAATCAGGCCTGATGGCAAGAAAATGACAACAGAAATCACGGAGGTGGATCCTGTCTTCTGGAACTCTAGTTCCCTTTCAAATAGAAACTAAAAAAAAACACATTTATGTTTTTTTTGTTTTTTCTTTATTTGCACTTATTTAATTTTACATCAGTAGACACGATTCTTTCTTTATAGACAGCTGTGATGGTTTGAGTTCATCTCTTTGAATTCAAACTATTTGACAGCTTATGATAGTTGCACATTTGGCTGTGTTTAATTCTTGGTAACAAAATGAACATTGCCTGTGCATCTGTGTGTGTACCTGGTTTTTGTTACCTTTCTAGGACCGTTTTATAAACATCTACAGTGACAGGACCAGTAGTTCTTTTGGGAACCAAAGACTGATCTTAATATAGTGGAATGCCCTTTTTGGGGTGGGGTTACGTTTAGGACTAAGGGTAAGTTACATAATGTTTAATGAAACCCTCAGGAAATGATTATTGTGTGAACATCTACAAGCAAATAACTTCTGGAGCCAATCCGATTCGAAATCTAACAATATTCTTATTTTTAAGAGATGATCAAAAACAATAGAATAAAACATTTTCACAATATGACATAGGCATGAACAGTAGTGGGAGTAAGAACTTCTAGGCTTTTTTAACTGTATAGATTTCCAGAAGTTTTTTGTTTTTTTTTACATAAACTTGCAAGTGAACATTATGTCAACATGTAAACACCAAGTAAACATGAACAACCTTGCTACTTATTATTTTGGACATAATGTGAAATCAGCTCAGATTATACAGAACAAGGTATCAGGATTCACCAGATGTCTCATACAGCAGCATTTAATGCAGAAACTTTGCACTCTGTGAATACAGAGTACTAAAAAAAAAACACACAACTGTGTGTACTCTGAAGGTCAAGCCTTCGGCGAGTCATTTATTTCCTTTGGCTGCACGTATTGTTCTACTCTTTCTCTATAAGGTCAGACACGGCTTCTGCTTCATCGCTCAGACGGTCGACACTTCAGCAAAATCCGTGGAAGGGACAAGCCAGGTGTCCCAGAGAGCAGGAAGCATCTGCTGACTTCATCAGTTCTAGGAACTGATTGGTCAGAAGAAAACGTTTGATTAGGAAGAATCCCGTGTGTCACACTCAGAGAATGACTCTCAGCTACTACCCCCATCAAATTTTAGCTCAAGAGCTGTTAGACTGACTGAGTTGTAGCACTTTTGGGTTTTCCAAGGTCAGTTGTCTGTAGCAGTGATGGTTCCCTGAAAGATTTATGGAAATCTGTTTAGTTGTTCATGAGAAAAAGACAGGCAGCCCTGACTCTGACAATGTTAAATATCACAAATAGGCAAAAATATGATGATAGTATGATATAATCAGTATTATACATAGCAATATGTGGGATTATTTATGAACAGCAGTAATAATCTCATTCTTCCTCACTCTTGACCTTTAGCTCTGAGGAGGAAGACGACGACTGGTGTCCTCCTCTGCCAGCCAGGACCTACCTGATGGACACGTCCAGAGAGGAGGTCTCAAACCTCTCCTCTAAACTGGAGGAGCTTTCCTTCACAGCGAAGCTGTCTTCCCCGCAGCGAGACTTGCCCCAGTCTGGCGAGAGTCCACGTCTTCAGCACTGTGAGCTCCTGGCCCGTCAGTACCTGGGCTCCCAGGTGTCCCAGTCCAACCCGGACCTGTTCACCAACACCAAGGCTCTGGATGCTTGTGGTTTATACAACACTGGCCACTGGGGAGATAATTTCCGTGGAGAGAGCCTCAGCAAAGGTCAGTTGTCTGACATCAGGATCGTGTCGAGTTTAATCATCTGAATGCTGATTCAGTGTTCACATTATTTATCCAGGTTTTCTTTTTTTTTATTCTAACAACTTCTGCGTTCTTTTTGGTATTTTAGTTGTTTGTATATCAAGACGTTAAGCTTTATCAGAAATTGGGTGATTCAACTTTTGGGTTTTGTAGTTTTTGTACTTTTCAAAATATTAACCTTAATTTATAAATATTTTCTAAAAAAAAAAACATTGAGATTTCCTCAACTCCAAAATATTTTTATTTGCTCTTTGAAAGCTTCACATTTCATCAAAAACCTATATCTATTTGTGTCTTCTTAATATTTTGAGGTATTTAATGCTTTTAGCTATCATTTTGCTGCTTTTAATCTTTAGCTAACATTTTAGTTTTTTTTCTTTTTGCTACTTTTGTCTGTTACTTAGCTACCTTTAGCTTTTATCTATTGTTCTGCTCTGCTGCTGTTAGCTTTTAGATGTTTATTTGCTACTTTCAGGTTTTAGTTTTCATTATGCTGATTTTAACTTAGCTACCATTTTGCTATTTTGATCTTTTACCTATACCTTTCTCTACATTTAGCATTTTTTGATGCTTTTAGCTTTCCTTATGGTACATTTAACTTTTTAATACTTTTAGATCGCTTTTGGTTACTTCTAGCTCAACTTTTAGCTGGACTTTATGCTATTTAGCCTTTACCTATTTTTTTCTACTTTAGCATTTTACTTTTATTGTAGAGCTACTGTTTTCCACTTTCACTTTTATCATTTAAGTAGCCTTTTACTACATTTAGCATTCAGCTATGATTTTGCTCCTTTTACGTTTGAGTTTGTGTTCTGCTTTAAACTCTCAGTTTCAGCTAAAACCGTTCTCAGCATTTATGTTGGATTTTCACAGAAATTGCAGTTTCTCTTGTCTGGTTTGTGATGCTCCTAAACAGAAATCGGATTTTTCTGTAAGTTTTCTGAGGATGAGCTCGACTTGATTTATTATTTTTTTCTCCAGCTGCAGCTGCAGAGGCAAGTCCTGCAGTCCAGGTGCTCAGATCCAGGGGGAAGAAACGAGCCCCTAAAGACGGACAAAACAAAAGAGAGAGGCTTGGAGAAGCAGGTACAACAAACTGAGACCATGTTGTTCATGTTGTTTGTTTAAATGTAGAGAAGTGGAATATATTTCTAGTTTTAACTCAAACGGCTACAATAGTTGGCTTTGAAGATTTTTTCCCAGTGTTTTTCTGTCTGGAATGTGCATTTTAAAACTGTGTGAACAGGATAATTAACAGATAATTAACAGATAATAATTCTAATATGCTAATGTTGAAGAAAAAGCTGATCACTGCTTTTGCTGCAGAGCATTTTTAAAGTATTTTCTGTGTTTCTGCCATCCTTCAGTGTCCACAGGTTGTTTGTAACGACCAAATATTTAAAGTTTAAAATGATCCAGAAACTGGCTAATGGTCATTTTTGCTTTTTTTATTTTCCCGCTGAAGCAACAAACGCAGTGTACGATGGTAATCAGGGTGCTTTAGAGTCAGTCAACCACACTCGAGGGCAAAGCTACAGAAAGTGTCCCCCACTGGTTCTGGTCTTTATGCAAAGCAGCGTCTTCATGTTTAAAACACAAACACAAAACTGATATCTATTCATCTGTCTCCCAGCAATAAAGTGAATAAGCACATTTAGCCCCCCACAAAATGTCAAGATGATTCCTTTTAAGATGAATATTTCTTTGTGTTTCTTTTCAATCATCCCTGATGAATCACATGCAGATCTCCCCCCTCCACCAGCACCCCCCTCCTCCACGGATGACGACTCCCTGCAGCTCTTTGTGGATGTTTTGAGCCGGAAACCAGCAGAAGGCGAACCAAAGGAGGGGAGCAATCGGCCCACTGTTCCAAAGAGGGGAGGTTTCTCCGCCCAAAGGGGGTCGCCGACAAAGTGGTTATCAGAAGGTAAAAAAAAAAAAAACAATTCCGGTGCATCAGATGTCAATTTATGTATAATAATGTTGTTGTGTGACAGCCAATTCAGCTTCCAATGTTTGCTTTTCTCTACATTATTTTTCAGTCTAATTACCCCTGCCGACTTTGTACTTTTGTTTTGTACTATTTATTTGTATATTATCAAAACAATTAGTTTATTCTGATGAGAGAAATAATTTTCCTCATATTTCATTCAAAAACATTGTTCTCTATGGTTCAGCGTACAACTTGTTTTGAACTACTTTTGGTTTTTGTTTTCCATTTTTCAGCTGATGGCAAGGTTTAGGTACTTTTATCTTCTAGCTAACATTTTGATACTTTTGGCCATTTTAGCTTTAAGATAAACCTTTGCTGCTTTAACCAAGCATTGCTATTATTTTGCTACTTTCAGCTTTTTGATAGCCTTCTGGTACTTTTTGCTTTTAGGTAGTCATATGCTATTTTTTAGCTTTTAGTTAGTTTTGTGCTTTTTGTAGTTTGTAGCTATCTTTTTTTTTTTTTAGATTATCAGGTCAGTTTCAGCTTCTTCAGCGCTCCATGTTTGCAGATGTTGTATAAACCTCTTCAGGTTTGTACAGATCCAGCTGCTGTCACTGCAGAGCTTCTTGTAGCAGGGGGTCTACTCTCACTGTGAGTTTGACCTGTTTAAAAACAGCTGTAACTTTGAGTGATCTGTTTGTCAGGAGCAGACGAGAATGTAATCCCGTACGGGCAGCCGAACGTCCTGTCCAAGGTCCAGATGTCAGGCTACGGGTCTCTGGGTGGAAGAGTCTTTCCCCGGCCCTCCACTGCAGGCCAGAGGAGAGATGAGGGCTGTCTAAACGGACAGGTGGGAGCTGCTGAACGATGTGCATGCAGTGTTCGTTACGGTCAATTCAACAACACACCCAGGGCAGTTTGACACGGTGAATGGCAGGCGTTTATTGTGGCCGAGGGCCAAACAGCAGTTATCTAACCCACCCGGGAAAAGGTCTACAGCCCCCAGTGGAACCATTAAAAATAAAATATGGAATTTAAAATTATTCCGCTTGCTGTTGTAGAGCAATAATTGCAAAATGTGTTTTAAAAAGATACAGACTAAATCAATCAAACGTTTCTGTATAATGCCTAAAAAGATTCTTTGTCCACACTACTTCAAATGTTTTTAAAAGGCTTTCTTTCTGCTTGGCTTGCAACTCCAGTCCACACAAATTAGGGTTTGGAAAACACTTTCCAAAATAGATTTGTTTGAAATAATTTTTGGTGGATCCGTGTGGACAGGAGCTTTTCAGAAACAATCATTAGCCAAGGCTGTTTTAGTTGTTTTTGCCTTGCAGGCTTTAATGTTAGTTTGAGATGTTTTCTTCCTTTACAATCAATAATCCGAGCAGTACATTAAGCACATGGACTCCGTGACACGGCACTTAAATTCTGAGGAGACTCTGCTGGTTCTGTGGATGGTTCGGAGCCGCTCCGACACTTTACTCCTACATCGATCGAGAGATTTGATTGTGAGCAGGATCTGCAGCAGAACCCTGAGTCAGTGGGCTTCAAACTGCAATACGTTTACAGCGCATTTAAATTTATTCACAAGTCAGCATTTTAAAGTCCCATTCTGTATTCCACATGTTTACATACAGATTGGATCAGCAAGTTTTTTCGTAAAAGTCCTGGACGTTAAGATTTATCATGGAAGGTAATAAGAGTGATTAGAAACAAGCAAAAGAAGAAAAATCCAGATGTGGGTCACTGTGTCCATTTATATGTCTGAACAGCCTCCCTTGTACCAGAAAACATTAATACAGATGCTTTTTATAGGGCTGGCCCAGAAAATTACATCTTTTTTCTTCATGGCAGGTTTCTGTGGATCTAAAAGTGTTTTTTGGTTATTTCTAGGATGATACAATGAATAGTTTGACCGAATTAATAAGTGTCGGTCAAAAAGGACCCCTGAGGCAATATTAGAGAATAACAAACAGTAATTTTAGAAAACTGATGAAGTAATTCAGCAACAAAATGGCAATTTCTGTTGAGTTGTTCATTAATTCTGACATTGTCATATGAAATAAAAAAAACATATCTATGTATGGGTTTTTATTTCTAATTTTTAAGTTATTCAGCAGTAAATTATTGCACATTTTTCACAAGAAATAAAAGCTCTGAGATACGAGACACATTAAAAAGGTTAAACTTGTGTGAAAAAAACAAGAATAATATGGTGTTTATGTTTCACATCATCACTTCACACCAATCGAATTCCTCAACGAAAATGAATCGTCTGAATTTTGAACCGGAAAAGACTGAAACAAATATTCATAATAAAGCAATAAATCAGTGTTGATTAGTTTTAAAGGATGTGTAATCTGGATGTACACTCGTCTCATTTCTCTCTGTGTCGTGTTTTCTTCACAGAACCTCATATAGACAGCAGCTGATGACGTGACATCTTCCTTTCTCCTCCCCGACTTCCTGTCTTTGCCAACCATCAATCTGTTGCCATGGCAGCGTTTGGAAAAACCGAAGACAAAAGGGAAAGCGTCAAGGCCTGCCATCTGCCTTTTCACGAGCTATTTCTATTCTTTTTATTCTTTGTACTTGATTTGATTTCATCTTCTTTTTTTTTGTGATTTCCCTTCACCCTTATTCTGTATAAAGACGTCCTCAGTGTAATTTTCTAAAAGATGTGGTCAGATATATTGCTAAAAATGGATGTGGGAGAAATATTTTTAGGTAAAAATAAGGAAAGAAAATTATTGGATTGTTGTACAGCAGATTACTGAATGTATCTTTTCTTTATTTCTGACCACGACACCACGATGCTGCGTGTTGGATAAGAGTTGGGAAAACAAGTTAAAGCTCATTATGTTGGTCTGAGTGTGTGTGTGTGTGAGAGAGAAAGTGTGAGAGTGTGTGTCAGTGCTTCTCATTTCTGTGTGGCTGTATATTGTAGTAGATCACCAGTGTGTTAATTTTTAAACTAAACAATAAAGGCTTTGTTACAAAAAGGTCTGTGTGTGTGTGTTTGTGTGTGTGAGAAAGAGAGTGTGTGTGTGCACGTGCGTGTTGAACTAACTGTGATTGTTGTTTCGCAGCAGGACTCTACTGATGGCAGTGCCAGCCTGTCTTTTCAAGTCAGCTGGTCTGCCACCTTGACTGAGTGAAATGTTTCCACCAAGTTTAGAAGCTCAAGTTTAAAAACACAAGAACGCAAAATAAAAAAATTGTTCTTTATAACTAAGTTGACGATGTGTCTAAATTCAAAATGTTGCTCTTATATCAGGAATTTCCACTGGAGATGTGATCATTTGAGTTTTTAGGATGATTATCTTCAGGCTGAAAATTTTTATAAGCTCTCATTTTAACATTTTTTAGGCTGTTTTGTGAAAAATTTATGAATAATTATTATATTACCTTATATAGTTTTTAGAACTGCCTAAGTTTTGGATGAATAACCAATTGGGACCCAGACCATAGAGAGATCCTGCTGCATAACAGCAAGTTTCTCTGTGGATCTGCGCTCAACAATGCAGCCTAGACTGAATAGTCGAACACAGATCCACTGATCCCTAAACACAGAGAATCTTAAGAAGACAAGTTGATAAAATAAATTTAAAAAATCTGTATTGTTCGATACAAGTGTTTATTAAACCTAAAGCACTGTTTTGAACGGTTCGATATGGGTAAATGTATTGTTGCACCCCTAATATTTATATTTACAGATTGAGTCAAAAGTATTGGGACACCCTTTTATTTCAAAAACAAGGGAAATGAAATATTTAAATACCCCAGCAAATAATGAGAGAGGGGTCCTTTATTTTACACGGCCACCATCTTGGATCAAAGTCCAGTTTTTCCAAAGGGAAAGTGGTCATCTATCATAGAAAACCAGAATAGCTTTAGAAATGGATTGCCTCAGTCAGATTTGCAGTATAAGTTGCAACAACAACAGGGAATGTTGCCTGTTCTTTGATGTGTTCAATGTGCTGCAGGAATATGTTCATTTTGATCTAATATGGTGGTTTTTAAGACGGCGGCCATGTTTTTGACTTAGCCTAAAAGATAGAATCCCCTTACCCATTACTGGCTGAGATATTCAAACATTTCATTTACCCTTTTGTTTCTGAGTTGAGAGTGAGAGCAATTTAAAGCGGGTCTTAAACATTGTTTCCCCAAACTGAAGCCTAATTCACAAGACGCGTCGTTCCGGGCCTAATGCGCGATCTGTCCTCCTCGGAGCATTCGGAAAGGCGAAACAGATCTGAGACAGTTCAAAGAGCTGTTCACAACAAGTGAGATATTGACTGCTTATAACATTTTCACACAACCCTTCTTCAAAAGATCTGAACTATCTTTTTTAATTTGTGTTGGATGAGCTGGTTTTAAGCAGATGGGTGGCAAATTAAAAAGAAAAGTCTCAATAAATGAGTCAAACACAACTGCAGATTATTATTTTTTTCTGGTTTGTTTGTTTTGCACAGATGCATGTTGCGATTAAATGATTTCTATTGACTCATTCTCATGTAATAAACAGCTGAAAATGATCTAATTATTTTCAGAGATTCAGCGAAGTGTGTCCAAACCAGATCACAACTTCATCATGATGCAAAGATAGTTAGAGAAATTACACATGATAATCTATAAATACATAATCCAATAAGAGGTGGCCATCTTGCTTTGGTCTCTTTTGAAAATGACTCCAGTAATCCTTCTCCCCATGTGAGGTGATCATTATTCCAACCTGAAACAAACAATCAGGCTGAGCTTTTATGTGTTTATAATTTTCCCACCAAGCATATAATCAGATGGTTTGCAGAGAAAATTGATTCTGACTGAATCTCGTCCAATCAGGTTGTTTATTCTGAATATTAGCGGCGCATTAGTGTCAGCGTACACGCAGCCAGGGAACTAAGTGACATCTGCACTTAGATCCGTGGAGAGAAACATCAGTAAATAAAAGCCTGGAAGAAGTGACACCACTTTCAACAGCAATCTTGTGCATCGGCGTGATTTGTCTGGCAAAAAGAAACCAGCAGAGAGGCTTTTTGTCAGGTGACGGAGAACATTAATGCAGGACGTGATCAGACTGTCGGCAGGAAACATGCACACGTTTAATAGTGGGGTTACATTACTGAGCGTAGAAGCTCATTACAAAGACGGCTGCACATTGGGGAGTTCAGTTATGCAGAAACAAGAGGCGCTGGTCTGTGGAGATACGACGGGGAAGGAAGTGTCGTTGAATGATTTTTATGAGTTTGAAAACATCATATATCTGTTTATCAGCGGCTGCTTATCTGACACATAGCTGTAAGGGAGGAGAGCAACAATCTGGGATCCACACACTTCCTTCCAGCTACCTTTCTCAGATTTCACAAACCGAGGTTGCTGATTGATCGGTTGACCAATGTTTACGACCAATTTTTAAAGAAACTTATTTGTCCTGTCTGAAAATATAAACCTATTAAAAGGCATTTACTTCCTGATACTGAGGCGCATTTCATAGTAGGGGAACTTTTTGTTTGGTTTGTAAGAGTACCAAATTTTGGTGGATGTATCTTTCAGGTTGTTCAAGAAATGAGAAGCTGCATCAGTTAGGGTTAAATAACTTAACAAATATTAACACTATATTAGCAAATATTAACCTTGTTGCATTAGCGTGTTAGCTTCCAGTAGCAAAAACCTGTTAGCTTGCAAACAAAATCTCTATAAAGTTTTAATGTGGTGCCTTAAATACGTGTAAAATAACAACTGAAAAACCTCTTTGTGTTGGGAAAAAGTGCACAAGAATTCCCTTCCTCTGTGATGTGGTAATTCTGAGGCCTTGCTGGAGAAATAATTGGGAACAGTCTGTGAAAAAGAGAAGAAAGGTTGAGCAAACATTTTTCTCTACCAGAGCTAAATGACCCTGAGGTCTAAAAAAAAAAAGCAACAACTCGGAGTTGGTTGTATTATGTTGCTTGTCTGATACAAGATAGCAGGTATGATTTGATGCCTTCCTCAGTCTGCTGCATTGGGAGCCTACTTGGTTTTGAACGAGGCTTAATGAGCGGGAGAAGCCTTCATCTGACTGTAAGCTGCTGAAACATGACAGCAGAGGGATATGAAAGGCTTTTACCTCATGTCATCCGCTGTATGAGCCTTCTGTGTGCTGATCTTATTAGTCCAAGCACTCGCTACAATATTTTTACATGGGAGGCGTTCGGTTACAGTGTGGAAACCACTGCTTTTAGCTAAAACCCCACAGGTAATTTGGACGGTTCTCGCGGTTCGGAGAGGTTGGACAAATTTATGCTTTGAAGCGTTCACAGAGGTGTGGATCAGAGTTTCTGTGGTTCTGACAGATGAAGCGTGACCAGATAAAGACTTGCTGAGGCCAGTCGACAAATGTACACAGACACTTTATTATCTTTTTAAAATGTGTTAAATATTTAATTTTCTCTCTTTTTGTTTTTGACAAATGTACACTAGGATTCACTTCAACATATTGTAAATTAGTTGCAGTAATGAAGCTACAAAAAGTGACGATTGTTTCTGTGTCCAATGGTGCTTTCTAGTAACAATACATGATAAGTACTGGGTACTTACTAGGTACTTACAGACCTGGTACATATCTGGCATTTAGCCTGTACATTTCTGGTAATGAACTGGTATGTACCTGGTATACAACTGGTACGTACCAAGTACTTTTCATGTATGCACTTATCTGGCACTTACTGTGTACGGGCAAAGTACTATCTGGTATGTACCTACCCCATAAGTAACAGGTAGTTAATGCATTTATACCTACCGGTAGTACTAATCTGGGATGTGCTACTGGGTGCATACCTCATATAGAACTGGTGTGGACCAAGTTTGTGCCATGTATTTATCTGGAACTTTCTATGTATGTACCAAATACTAACCTTGTATTCCTGATACCTGATGATATATAAGTACATGGTAATGTTCCTTACCCAATTTGTTCTAGGTATTATATGTACATAGTAGTAATCTGGTATGTACGTGGTACTTATCTGTTGCATACCTGGCACTTACCTTGTACCCAAGTTGTACATAGTTACATACCAGGTATTTACTAAATAAGTAAAGGAAAATGGACAGGTATGTACCAGTATGTATGTACCTGGTAAAGGCTATATTGTACTTTTCTACCCATCCTAAATTAATATGTAAAAATATTCAACAGGTCAGGGTTTTATTGTCCTGAGTTGCAGAAATAAACACGATCCTTGAGATTTGTTTTGTTTTTCTCTTTATGTCGACAAAATCGTTTGTTTCAATTAAACTTCAGTTTAAGGTTATTTAAATGCTGTAATTTCCTTTTTTCCAAATAACAAAGGAGACAGTAATTGAATCTGACATGAAGCAAAGAAAAATAGAAGAATTTGAAGGAAAACCAATCTTTAAATCTTTCTTTAAAGCTTAATAGATCAAAACTCATTGACTGATAAAAACAGAAAGAGTTCAGGTGAGAGGTTTTCATTCCATCTGTGGCACTAACTAACTAACTAACTAACTAACTAACTAACTAACTAACTAACTAACTAACTAACTAACTAACTAACAGGAGTAAATCCAGGAGCTCTATCAGGTTTTCTCAAGAACAAATGGAAAGCACCATCTAGTGGCCTAATGTGAGACAAGCAGAGAGACTCCAGGATGTTTTGCTCTTTGTTCAGCAGAAGAACATCTGATGTGAAATAATGAGAAGATCATTTAATCCATCATAAAGACTGGACTGAAAAAAAGGCAGATTTTTTTTGTTTTAGGATCCCAATTCTTTTAATACATTTCATTCTGCAATAAATAAACTTGGGTTGTTTTGAACCAAATTAGGATTTATCACACCTCTGCTCTTGAATAAAAAGAATCCGAGTAAAACGTGAGCATGTTGAGGTCACTGCTTTGGAAATATTTATTTCTAAACAGGGTCACATGTAAATTAATATTTGTCTGATAAATAAAGATAAAGCTGGAAAACCTGTTTGTTCCCGTCTGTCTTATCAGGCTGAAAAACAGTTTGTGTTCAGGGAATTATCTTTAATAAGAATTCCAGTAAAAATTGTTTTTTTAACTGCTTTGAAGAAGTAAATTTGTTTTTTTGAACAGGCTTAAATACTAGTTTACAGCTCCTAAACTGCAGTTTGTTTGTTTGTTTTATCATCATGTCTTTATATTTAACAGAACTTTTAGTTTCTTACCAAACACTTTTTAATTGATCTCTTGAGATCTTGTTATTTTCTTTCTGACTGTATCAGTTTGATATCTTTAACAACTTAACAGTCATTGTTCCACCAGTGGGCCAAAACGATGCGGTTTGTGTCTTTAAACATGTAAAGATACTAAAGGGGACATTTTTTGAGCAAAATTAACTCGTTCTTGCAATATCAGAGGTAAGTTAAATTTTCTATTTTGTGAGGAGCATGGATGCTCATTTCAAATAATATTTTAGAATGAATAAAATATTATTGCAAAATATTGTCAATAATCAGCCGCTTCGAAATTTGCATTATGTGAAATATAAGGCATTTGTAGAAAACAGGATTTCTTCAAACCTCATTTCAAAAACGATGCTCACGTTAAAAAAACATGTACTTCACGTTTTTTTTTTGTGTATAATTTTTACACATTTAATATAAATATCACACTAAACACCTCATTCTTTGCACAAGGTGTTAAAACAAAAATAAATCTGGTTTTTTTTCACAAACTCACTTTGTTTTTACTCACATCCTGTCTTGCCAAATTATCCATACTCTTGTGAATTTTTTTTTTTACTAAATTTAATTTCAGTATTATTTAAGTTTTTATTCATAAATGACTACTTTTTTATTTGTTGTGAAATAAATGATCTTTGAGCACCAAACAAACCTGAAAAACATGAAACTCAATGAATTCAAGCTCTGACATTTATTCATTTTGTGAATTCTTCATCATGTCTGAGAGGAGAAATGTTGGATTGATTCTGTGTGAATTGAACATTTTGGATTATTAAAGATTATTAAAGTCTGGGCATTGATTTGTGTAGACAAATACTAGAAGTGTTTTAATAACTCAAAATGACATGAACCTCTCTCTTTTTTCTAACCTGCAGTCCTGTGGTTCGGCTTATTGCAGGTCATGAGTTTAGTGTGTGAGGTTGTGAGGTGTTTTGAATGAAAAGCCCCGAGTCATCAGTATTACTTTGACAGGTTTTGTATTTTCAGCAGATTCTCTTAAACACAAAAAGTCATCGTCTGTGATTGGTCGTGGCTCAGCACGCTCCTTTGTTCCAACGGGCCGCTTGTTCGCTCCGTTTCCTGAACACAAACAAAACTTTCCTGCCATCCTGGGCAATATTTGGGCTCCTCTGCTCTCCGGCCACTCCGAACATTGGATTCTCTGACTTTTTCTAAAGAAATAAACAAGATAAAGGTAAGTAATGTGTACAGATACTTGTTTAAAATGCTGTGTTTTATAAAAATGCTAAATTTACTTCACAGTCAGCTTTTTTTGTGTGATTTTCTCCTTAAAGCAAAGCCAGAAAAGCTTTATTTGTATGAAATATTCAAACAATACAGCAGTATTTTATAGATGCATCACTGAATCTAGCAGGAAGAATATTCCTGAGCTCATTTTCCACTCTGTTTAGCCTTGGTTGGTGTTCTTGACTCTCTCACCGGCGCTAAACGTGTGTGTGTTTGTGTGTAAAAACAGCTCCATCTGGTTGTGTTAAAGGTTAATGACTTGTTAGGCCGAGCTGTCTGCTTCTGCATGTTGACTAATGAGTGATGCCTCTCCTATCAGATCTGTCAAACTCAGGCCTTTCCCCTGAATTCATCACGTTGTTTTATTCATACCCTCTGCTGCTGTAATTGGTGGAGCAGCAGCAGCAGTCAGTTCAGGCTGACCTGGTGTGTTTTTTTCTCCCCCTCCCTCCTCTATTTTCTTTTTTGTGTGTCAGTATATTTTGGCAGGATGTACAGCTTCATGGGAGGTGGGCTGTTCTGTGCCGGAGTGGGGAACATACTCCTGATTGTCTCCACGGCAACGGATTATTGGATGCAGTATCGTCACTCCAGCAGCTACATGCACCAGGGCCTGTGGCGGTACTGTGTGCCCGGGAAATGCATGACACACACAGACAGCATCGGTAAGCCAGTTTCAGACTGCAGTCTGACAGCTGACCTGTGACCTCCACTGGCACTGAGGTTATTTGGCGCTCTGATATCATTAGAATGACACGAGAAAGGCTGATAGTGTAATATCTGTGGTGTTGTTCCAATGCTAAAAATGCATTCATATTTATTACAAACATTTGACGTCACAGGCACTTTGATACACAGGTTGAGTCAAAAGTCACAGTACACCCTTTTATTTTCAGAAAGAAAACAGAAAATGACCTCTCAGAGTAACGGGTGAGGGCGTCTATCTTTTAGGGTATGTCCAGAACATGGTCGCTGCCATGTTGGATCAAAACAAAAGGGTGTCCTGTGACTTTTGACTCACCCCGTAGATGTTTAAAAATTTGATTTTTCTGCTCTGTGCAGCTTGGAGCATAAAATGACATTATTATGAATCAGTTATATGATGAAAGAGTTTATTTCATTAAAAAAAATTAATGCAAACAGAATAACAAACACTTTCCCTGTGTTGCGTGGGTTTTTCCCTGGTTTTCCCCCACATAGTTCAAATTCAAATTATTTAATTAATTGATTAATCTGTGAATTGCTACCCCTATCATGGTAGGGGATTTTGTGAGTCCCTGTGATCCCAAAAGTCCCATCACCGGGGAGCAAATCCCCCCCTGGTAAGAACTGGGAGAGAGGCCAGACTAGGAGCGATTCAACAACCATCATTTAATTTATGTTTATTAAATCTGCTTATGACTGCGTGTGGCAACGCACTGCGTGTGGCAACGCACCGCCACGTCAACAAATAAAATCTCAATTACAATCCCTATGTGAATGGAAATATTTTGTTCTGAAGAGTTTACGGTCATGCTACAAATACACAAGATTTAATCAAATAAAATGTTGATAAATGTCACCAACATGTTTTACTTATTTAGCTCACTTTATGAGTATAAAGTCCTGGTTAAAAAAACTAAACAAAACAGTAATATTTTATTGTTATTTAGCTCCCTGTTCTAACATTTAGCTATTATTGGCTAAATGTTAAATTTAAAGGTTAAATAAAAAATGTAACAATTAAATCCTAGCTCTAAATGTAAACATTGACTCCATGTTGTCTGCACACTAAAAGAAGGACCCCTCCAACAGGTCATATAGCATCTTTGCTCTGTCAGGTTCACAGTAATTGTCTGACAGCCTATTTGTGCTGTAATATTTGCAATATTTCTGCAACACTGCAACTCCTAAAAGATATA
>JARVGW010000624.1:15518770-15529175 GCA_031762495.1 Anablepsoides rubrolineatus | reverse complement strand
TCCACCAGTTTTAAGATTCAGATTCCCAATAAATGACTCTCTGTCCTCAAACTGCGCCAACAAATATGTGGTATTTAATATAAAATCTGTCTGCTATTATTTCTTCAGATTCACATGCTGAAATGTTTGAGTCTTACTAAAATATCAATTTTGTTTTCTAGGTAACCACTCAGACAGGAACAGGAGAGTTTTCTGATTTCTCAAATGTTCAGTTCGTCAACATCTCTGGCGCAGTTACGGCCTTTGACCCCTCTGCAGGTATGATCACGTATCGTTCACAGATCCTGTACTTCTTCTCCTGCTCCTACCCTATGAACTACCTGCTCAACAACACCCAGCTCAGCGTGTGAGTATGCCAGGCACAATTACAAACAGAATATTTGATTTATAATCAAAAACTTATAACTCCTACTGTTGTTTTTTTTTAAATTGCAGATCAGGTGCGAATGTTGCCATAAGAGACAGCAATGGTAGCTTCATCAGCACCCTGAGTATGAATCTGTACTGTGTACGACAAACTCTTTTACTCATTGTTTCTTAACCTATTTGTGTGTGTTATTTAGAAATTTGTTTCTGGATTTTTTTATTCCAGGATTGCCATTACCAACAGGAATTAGTGATTCCACGGACAGGACTCAACCACAAGACAAAGATTTATGTAGAAATTAAAGCTACTAATCTAACAAGCAAGTGTGTACATTTTAAACAGTTTACTCAAGATCAGTCATATCAGAACAAAGCGTGAAGAAGATTATTAAAATCTTGATTCTCTGTGCTGAAAAGGTTCAATGTTCTGCTGGACAGATGCTTCGCCACAGCAAGCCCATCACCTGTTCAAACCAGCTCCTATGACCTTTTTATTGGGTGAGTTACAGTCATAAGACCACAATAAAACAACAGCTCCTAACACGTTTTTTTAAAATTTGGATAAAAGCTCTTTGTTATCATTTTAGTCAAACATTTGTACTCATCTTTTGTTGCACCCAAGGTGTATACGTGAACCTCAGACTGTCATTGATGTAAATGGAGATTCACAATCGGCACGTTTCTACTTTGAGGCCTTCGGATTTCGGGAGCACAAAAGTCTATCAATTTCCACTTTCTACCTGCACTGCCAGACCAGACTCTGTGATCCAGCCACGTGTAGCTCCCTTAAGCCTGTGAGTACAATTTACCTGCTTCTTGTACAAGCTTCTGCTGAATATGTTAACAGATTTTACTCAGGCAGGGAGAGAGGTTGTGTGCAGGTCAGGGAATACTCAAAAGCCTTTATATGAAGGCCTCAATGAAGTTTTCCTCAATGAAAAAATAGGTGTTTCTTTATAATTCAAGCTGTAGAAGGCATGGTTCTAACCAGGGCCGTGGCGCTAAGGGCTCCATCCATATAGGGGAACAACAAATGGGGTACAGAAAAAAATTATAGTTAATTTAGTCTGTGGAATGACCACTGGTTACTCAGGTTTATGAAGATAACTTGTTCTGTGGGTTTCTCAGCTGGCTTTATATTAGAATAGTGTGATAAAAGTATCATATGATGGAGTCAAGGATACTCGTATTCAGTGTGTAAATAGAAAGCATAGAGATAATGGAAATTTCAGTTCTGATCTCAAATAAAGTTCATGTTAAAGTCTGGTTTTCAGTGTTCTACATTCATGAAATACTGTTTTTTTGTTGTTTTATTAATCCCAAGAATTTAGTAAAATGCTCTTCAAATGTCTGGAAAATGCATAGTTTTGAATAGATATTTTACAAAACTTCCTGGGGGAGTAAATCCCTAAATCCCCCTAGAACTGCTTCACTCCACAGCTCCTCATTAATATGAACTTGTGAGCCTCATTGCTGCCAGCAAATGTTGGCGAGTATGAGGTAGACTTCTCAAATAGATTACATTGTTAACTATTTTATTCAGACAACATGATTTCTAAAGATAAAAAAAAAATATTTTGAAAGACAAAATTATTATTATTTAATTTGGTATGTGAATGCACAAGAGGCTCCAAATTGTCTAGGGCCGACTGTTGTTTGTGCCTTTGCACCAAACAGCAGTTCGGATTATTGAACATTCTCAAAATCTCTGGATGATGTTTTAAAATGCTTTTCATACAAATTTTTTTTTTATATATATATATATATATATATATATATATATAGTAGTTAACCTCCTGTCTATATTTCCATTTCCTGCCCATAGGTCTGTAATAGAAGAAGAAAGAGACAGACCCAAAACAACTCCCCCAGCACCTCCAGTACCACAGTCAGTTCTTACCAAATACTTGTCAGAGATGATTACGGTGAGTCATCAAGCAATTATCAAAAATGGCACAAAATTTGGATTCAACATGAACAAAACTGGTAGTTCATAAGGGTCCCTAATAAAGCAAACGTTTTAAACATTTATATATCTTTTTCAGGTGTGCTTCAAAATTCATCATCTATACACGGTAAGGTCATAAAAGGAGGGGTCCCTTTTATGCTACATATCCCCCACGTGGATTTAATACTACAAACACATAATTGCTAATGAAGTAAGAGCAGTGTCTGATGGGAATAAATGCATCCCTAAAGTTAAAATTTTAGTTTAATATTGAACAAATGTGCAAAACATAATAACCTTTGTGCCATTAAACCCCCACCTATTAAAGGTTAGAAACCACTGATCAAGGGGTAAACCTTTAATGGAAAACTGTCTTGGTACTTTTGCTCAGTTGATAATAAGCTAAATTAATTATCAAAATATCATGTTTTTTTACATCCTTCTTTTCTTTATTGCTTTTCCACCAACAGTGTCAACTCATCTTACCTACAGCCGTCCAATGGTTGCCATCATCGTCTGCATCAGCATCCTTACTTTTTCTATCGTGGCTCTGGCTGTTTACTTTTGCTACATAAGACGAAGAAACAACTAAAATCATCTAAACGAGAATGGTGACCATTCCCCATTTCTACCTATTCATCATCTACACAGCATGAGCAACTAAGTTTTAAAATATTCAACATGCACATTTCATGGAAATGAGGGCTTAGTCAATGTACATTTAACTGTTTATTGTAATCAGTTTTTAGTTGTAATTATTTTATTTATCTATTACACCCATCTTTTATGGAGATAGGCAACAATTGCCTCTGAGTTTGTTTGTTTGTTTGTTAGCAAAATATCTCATGAACCAGCTGACAGATTTAAATGGAACTCTTAGAAATTAATCATTAAATGTACATTTATTTTTAAAGTCCACCCTAATCGAGATGGCTGCTATATTATATGTGACCCATCATATTGAAACGAGGATTAAGTCAAATTTGGTCAAAATGACCTAATTAAATTTTCAAAGTCCTGGCTTTAAAAGCTACATTTTGATATCTGGTTCATTCTGATATCATAAACTTATCCAGAGATATGACCTAATTTGTCCTGTTGGTCACAATAATACATTACTGTTTAGTCTGAATCCTAATTTTATGTAAATTTATTGAGTATTTGTTTATGTCAATATAAAGAGAACCCCTCAAATATTATTTGTATATTAATATTTTGCAGTTGGAAAGGAACAAAAACATTGCTAGCTCACAGGGAAAAATTCTAAATTTTAAGGCATTTTTTCTTAAAATCAGGTTTTTTGTTGCTGCTGCTCAAAAAAATGCTTAAAAATTTTTTTTAGGATTATATTTCAGACAGTTCATTCAAATGATACAAGGCATTTATTAATTACATTTTGACAAAATGCAATTTTTGCAGACGTTTAAATCAAAAATATCTGCTTATTTCTCCACATTCCACTTTTGGACTTAATCCTTGTGTCGATGTGATGGGTCAAATATTATTTAAGGTTATAGTTTGTAAGAATATTGAGGCAAGTTCAAATAAAAGTTACTTAAAGGGGATTTAAATCTCAGTAGTTCAAATTTAGTTCAAATCTTCTAAAGTGTGGTTCTGTGGAAAGGTTATGAACAATAATATCTTACTAGATGCAGAAGGACCACAGAATTAGAGTTTGCTTGTGACCAGACTGATGAATCCACAGTCATTTGTAATCTTTCCATAGAACCCCACTGTGCAAGATCTGAACTATCCCTTTAAGGTGCTGGGTTTTAAAATGTTATACTATTTATATTTATAATATATTACATTTATTGTATTTCAGCTAAAGTCAGATAATACACACATCTGTGTTCAAACAAGTGTTTTTTATCCAAGTCGTGTTTCAAACGGTTTCTCATTTTTATTCTTACATAAATTATTTCAATTAAGCTTGAATAATATTTTGGTTTACATTAAAATACTTAATTGGTCCCAACATTACATTGCTGTCTGTAGTTTTTTTTTAACTCCATTAAACTTTTAAAATAATAGAAACAGTTTACTGCTAGGTTTCCAGCAATATTTAAAAACCAGGTTTACAGAGTGTTTATAAGCAGATGTAACTCTCCGGTCCTGTGATGATTATTTGAAAACTCTTCTAGCAGAGATGAGCATTCTGAGTGGCAGCACGTCCTCCACCCATTCATTCGGTGACGCTATCATTCGGTCCCACAGGGTCACCTCATATGGACCCGAGTCCATCCAGTCCACCAGAGCTCCGTAACTTCGTCCTGCAGACAGAAAGAACATCCAGAAACAGATTTATTGTCTATTCTCAGCCCCCACCTCCATGCATTGAGTTTCAGTCTCAACTGGACACCTTTGACTTTTGATTCTGCAACATTAAACCTTGAATAGGTCACGAGTTCTTTATCATCAACTTGGTTCAGGTTTCTGATGTTTCTTGTCTTTTGTCCTATAAATTGTAACTTAAATCTTTTTTCTTTTCTAACTACAAATGCTGGAGGCCTGAAAGTTAAATGGACCTACTGTATATGTTGCTACTTATACATTTTATTTACATAAACATGCCTTCTTTACTTACAGTTACTGAAAAGGGTACACCTACAGCACATGCCAGCTTTTAGTTTAGAAGATTTTTCTTCTAAATATTTACAATAAAAACATGATTTAGGAACACGATGGCTAAGATGTTATACAGGAGATACAAAATTCTGCCCAATAATTGCTGTTCTTTTTTTGAATCAAAAACAGGAAAAATAACTCCACAAAAAGGTTGTAAGTCATAAAAAAAATGCAATATTTTGATAGCTTGGATTTGAAATTTTTGTACTTGCGTTTTATCTGATTGTAAGTAGTACCAGTAATTACCAGGTAATATTGTTTACTGCTACAGTAAGTGATTAATTTCACCATTTGATGTCTATTTTTTATATTTTTCAAGTCTCTTATGTTCCAATTTCTAAATAATAATAATTTTGTAATCCTTGTACCTGTTCCGGCTCCGAGCCTCAGGCCTCCCAGCATGTTGCTGGCCAACCTGTCTCGGTCCCAGACGGTGAGCTCCACACAGATATCTGACAGATCGCTCTTGTTGATCCCATCGTACACCATTGTGTGGTTGAACACTGGATCCGCGGTTCTCCGAAGGACACGTGTCTTCTGGCGACTTTTCCTGCTGGTGTCTGGCAGGACGAAGCTTGAATTCATGTAAGGTGAGGTTTCAGGTTTACTCGTGACACAAATGTAAAATAATCTGTCATCTTCCACGAGACCAGTGATGTGTTGGCTTACCATTTAACATAAGGATCGATGGTGGCCCTGATCAAAGGCAGGTTCTTACATTCTTTCACCCAAATGTGAATCTCTCCGGTGTTGGAAACATCTTTTGTTAAACCTTTTAATGAGGAAACAAAATGTTTATAAATGTGATCATGGTATAAAACTCTGTAAAGGGCATAAAATGATTGATTATAGTTTTTAAGAAGACGAGACAAATAGATCTTACTAATTCCAGTAATTTTCACAAATATCAGTAGAATTTAATGTAAACATCCCTCCATTAACAATAATTCACATGATCTGAACTCTCTTTTACATCTGTTCATTATGTATCCCATGGACAAGCTCATATTGGCCCAATTTTTCATCACATTTTGCACCCATACAAAAAAGAAGCTGAAAAATGTCTTCTTGCAAAACCAGTTAAACTAAAACAAAAGATTGAATCAAGATATTTAACTTGTTGCAAGTTTAGCTTGCAACAATCCATTTCTTTCTGCCACCTTTCATTTTGTTTGTGATTTGTATTATTTATTGCATGTATAGTATTTGTTTTTAAATGAAATGAAGCAGAAAGTCAAAAAGCAGAAGCAGACTGGGCAAACCTTCACTGTGGGTGATCTGTGGGAAAAAACGTAAGGCCAGTCTCATCTCTCCTCTACCACTGTTTATTGGTGCAATTGAAGGAATGGTCTGGAACAGAGGAGAATATACAGCCTCGTCATGATGAACATGTGCTGATCTCACTGATATAAAAAAAAAAAGCTATCGAGAAGAAAAACCAACCGCGGATAAAGCAGCCTTTGTATACGAGTGCGTTTGTGTTTACCTTCGCTTTCAGAGCCAAGTAATTCATCTGGGTGTGGTCAGAGTCCCACTTTGAGAGATCCACGTCTACCTCACCCAAGAAGCTGTTTTTGCCAAAGGTGTCATGATGCCAGACAGAGAGAATGAGTGTCTGGGTTCGGAGGTACTCCATGCGAACACGATACTGTGGAAACAGTGAAGGTGATGCTTTTGTTTGGCAACAGCCCAGCGTGGGAAAGTACTCTGATTGGGAGGTGGCACCCTTACTCTGAGGATCTCGTTGAACTTGGGATTTAAAGTCTTTTTCTTCACAGACGTCTTCCTTTTCCCAAGATTAGTTTTGTCTGGAACTAGGTAACTTTTCACATACCTTTATAAATGAACAAAGACATAACATCCCATAACACCGTCTGTTAAGTTACCCTCCTGCTACCCTCGTGTCAAAATGACCCATAAAGCCTCAGTGATGAGACTTATAAGTATGAAGTGATTCTGTTGTAACACATACAGTTCTTACATAATGTTGCCTTTTATACAGTGAAAACAGTATTTCTTCTTGACTAAAAAAGGGATCAACATTTTGTCACTCAAACACAGAAAGGAGAAACTCACGGGTCGGAGCGGTTTCTCTTTGGGTCGACCGCAGCCAGGTCGTGGCACTCGGCAACAAAGATGTGAAACTCCCGGAGCTTCTGAACGTAGTTGATGGAAAACTGGATGCTGCCCTGGACCTCCACGAAGTCACCGCTGTACATGGTCATCACGCTCCCACTCAACTGAGAGCAAAAAGGAGCAAAGGTTTTCAACAGTCATAACAGTGCTGTGGCATTGTGGGAGAACGAAGGTTCTGACATGAAGAATGACAGTTTTACACCAAATCAGGTGTGTTGGAGCAGGAAAACAAGTATAACATGCAGGATAGTGGCCCTTAAGGACCAGGAATGGACACACTGGGACTAAATTACCATCTGCTGTACTTGTTTTGTCCAGTGATTACTTTGTCTACTCTGGCACTGAATTGAGTTATTGGAATGGGAGCGACGCACTGAAAGTAGAACAAAGTCAATTATTGATTCATCGCTCTGATATCGACACAATCTGATACCAATGTTAGTCTCATATGTTGGTGTAGATCAGTGGTTCCCAGCCTTTTTAGACTTGTGTACACCCTGAGCCATTTTGTCATACCACTAGTACCCCTTCAGTCAAACGTAATGATGATTCTCCAAAACTATATACAATAAACAACAGCTGAATTAAAATGGTCTATTTAACCCCCCAGAACATTTAATTCTCAGGCGTTTTATTTTTTTCAGCTCAAAATAAACAAAAATAAAAACACGTTGCCTTGAAAGTGAATAAGTGATTAAATAAACCAAAATACATATCAAATACCTCAAATTGGCAAATTCCGTGAGATTCCGCGTTTTATACAGGATTCCATTTCATGTAAATTTTGTGATATCATTTGCATTTTCCGCATTGCAGAAATCATAGGGCCCTACATATCTCGGTCCTATTTATTTTATTTTTTTTACACAGCTGGTAAAATTTTCCACGTACCCCTGTAATATGCTTGCATACCCAAAGGGGTACAAGTACCCCTGATTGGGAATCACTGGTGTAGATAGGTGTAGGTGGTCCTTCAGGACATGTCAAATTTTAAAAAGTAAACAAAACAATAAAGCTAATAACCTTCTATTTTGTAGTTCCAAGCATTATGCTGATGTTGGTTTCAATATTATTGTATTTGTATCTATCTGTATGCCCTGACATGGTGACATTAAGGTCAGGAGAACTACAACATATATGTATCTAATTTATTATCACATATGAAAAAGAATTGGTCAGATTATAATCTCTTTATCCAGGCTGTCAAAAACCGACCCTTCATATAATGTTTGGTGTTACTGTGAAGCTTAAAGATTCCCCTTTTTAAATATACAAATGATGGCATCTTCAGACTAATAAAAACTGAGTTTTCAAACTGGCCCTCTCATAAACATCAGTTTGTTGTCAGGTCAGGTAATAAACAACCAAATTTCAACAAACTACAAATCATTTTGAAGCTTTGACATAGGAATTTGTGAATATTTATAGCCCTGTGTTAAAAATAGTCCTAACAAGGACTCACAAATCCAGCTTTAATAAAATAGATGTATAAAAAGAATTGTCTGGCACAAACTGGATGCCAACTGCTGGGTAAGAACATACAGACGCTGTGCCAGAGGAACCGCTGAGCGCCGTCATAGAGCTGCCCGCTGTTAGTCCTTCAGCCTCTCTGCGATCATCGTCCTGAAATACAGACAGGAGGCGTGAGAAGCTGATGCAGTGCAGAACTGACTGAACTAAAGGATGATGGGAAATTTTTACCTCCTTCTGTAGAAAAGAAGGAACAGATTTGCTCATTTTCTTCAAATGGTCCGGATCTGAGAACGAGGATGAGGAGGGGGTGGGGCTCGTCGAAGCTGTGTCGTTGGAGAGACAGAAAGTAAGAAACTTGACAATAGGTGTGTCAAATGTCCACCAATGAGAGATGAGGTGGTTTTACTGTTACTGCTGCGCCGGAGGTCAACGCTTTGATCGGGTCTTCTCTCGTGTCCTGCAGGAATTGGTAAAGAGAAACAAAACATTCAGAATCACCGGGAGATGTGGAAACTAACCCTAACATGAGAGGATGTGCTCACGTGGAGGTGCCGTGATGTCCTCTAGGCTCTTTGCCAGGTTTCTAGGCCGTGCTTCGGCTCTCCACAGAGCTTTCTTTACAGGATTCAGCTCATCATCGTTTACACCTTCAGATTAGAGGGAAAATACACCCGGATTAACCAAATCTGATAAGCAAAACTGATCAAACAGTTTGTTTAATAAATAAAGATTCAGGTTTTTTGTTGTTTTATTTACATTATGCAGACCAAAAATTTGGTTTATAAACAATCATCTCATGGAATAAAACCATCGCAGTGGCTTAGATTAAAAATAAAATGACCAATATTTTTTCATCAGTGAGGAGATTCTTTTGATGATCTACAACAGCAAACAAAATTTTAAGTCTCCAAGTAAATTTACGTAACGATAATAATTACCTGATGTTCTGTCCTTTATCTGTTGGTTTCCAGTAACTGTGGCCCCCTGAGAAATTGAGTTAAAGGAGCCCCTGAAATCAGTTTAACTCCATAACAAAAGCTTGTTTACTAGAACATGTTGGACAAGAAGATATTTAAGTTGTTTAAAGATACTGTAGTGGTTTGGAGTCTTTTCAACCTTCAACTTTATGGCCCAACGTGTCCAAAAAGTGCAAAGATTTAATCCAGGAAACACAGTCTGGTGTTCTTAAAGTTGAGATCTTATAATAAACTGACAGATTTTTCTTCATGTTTGCTCTTAAATATGAAGAATGATATTAGCTAAAAAATATAAGCTAAAGAAACTGCTATTCTTTAAGAACTCTGGAAATGCTGAGTTATAGTTAAAGCTTCACATGATAAAATAGTCTCTAATTGTTCGCGTGACTTCAGTTTACAGAAGTCGAGACTTAACGGCCGGCCCACAAACTAAACACAATCAGCTGACCACATGATCAAACTCTATTTACAGAAATATGTGCTGTACATATATTACATTATTATACTTTACCATAAACTACAGTAGTTGACCTTACCTCTGGCACGTTCAGATCTGCACATATCACTGATTAAAACTTGTAGTTGGTCGTTTTTTAAACCTGCATTTCGAATCTGCTAATAATTTAGAACAAACTAGATGTGCTCATGCTCCAACTCTTGTTTGAGAAAATGTAAACATGGAGTTGAGTCATGAACACACCCACTTTGCTAACTGTATTATCTTCTTTGTTCAGCTGATTGAATCATCAGAGGGTTCATCATGTGACATTTAATTTGTTTAAAGGCTGAAACTGTGTGATAACTAGGGGTGTCCCGATACCGATACCGGTATCGGTATCGGGTCCGATACCAGCGTCAAGTACTCATACTCGTACTC
>JARVGW010000624.1:15500124-15512032 GCA_031762495.1 Anablepsoides rubrolineatus | reverse complement strand
CGGTATCGGCGAGTACTTAAACTGAAGTACTCGTACTCGTACTCGGTCTTGAAAAAACTGGTATCGGGACACCCCTAGTGATAACTCAGAGGCTCCATGATGGGATGGGATTTCAAGAACCTGAAACTTTATTTGGAGAAGAGGAACTCAATAAAACCCAAAGTTGGCGCTCACGGTTTGAGTAGTTCTTGGAGTTGGACCAGGTTTCTGATGCGCTGCTGATCGATGACTCAAGGCCGGTGTCAGACTCGGTGTAATCCGCCCACGCCGGGTACTGACTCGTCTTGTGGGTCTTCCTGACAGGACGATCCTCCGAGCTTGTTGGCGTGCTGGTGCCTAACGGACCGCCCAGGTCAGGTTCGTACCCAGACTTGACCTCTGACGCGTGGTTCTTCATGGGGGGGTTGAACGCTGCATGTTCGCTGCCGGAGTCCGTCATTCCCAGGTAGTGACGGTAGTCTGATGGGACGAATGCCCGCGCTAGTGGTGCCAGAGTTTCCGACTCATTCGAGGATCTTCTCGACTGAGGACCTTTTTCTGTTTTCTGCCTGGGCTTTCGGCTCTGAGACTGGATCGGGTTCACCTCCATTCTCCGCTGATTCTGGTCTTTGTCACCGTTGACACTCAGAGCGAACATGCTTGTGGAGCGGCGCAGAGAGCTACCACGACTGCTGGGAAAGCAGAAGCTGTCTTTTCTGTTCTTTGGGGATCGAATCTCTTTGCTGCTTTGCAGTTTTAAGGACTTCTCGTCTTGGCTGGACTCCTTTGAGATTCTTTTGGACAGTCTCTTCTGCCCAGACTCATCTGGGATGTAACTGCTGTCATTCTGTACCTTTGATCCTGTTGCTCTGTCTAATGGAGACTTTGATCGACTCTTCTGAGATGGATACAACTTTGTGACGACAGCAGAACTGAAGGGATAAAGCTCCGGATCAGTGCTCCTTAACTCCTGAGTCAACAGTTGGGCTTGTTGTGGCTCTTTCCTTTTGGGGCTTTTAAGTTTTTCAGGGGTCACCGGTGTCCTGGAGTCGGACGTGGCCTCATCCCAGAACTCCCGCAGGGTGTTAAATTGAGTCCGACTGGCTCCAAGTGACGGAGACATCTTATCCAGCCTCTGACCCAGCGGGAAATTAAAAGTTGTATTTTTGTTGCCACCATCTTCGTCGCTGTCTGACTCGTTCCCAACTGAGGTCAGGTCGAACTCGGACTTTGTAAATCTTTTGTTCAGTCTGGACTGACTTTTGGGTTTTCCAGTGTAAAACACGGGTTTGTTGAGCTCCTGCTCCCAGAAGGACTTGAGCTGCCTGATTTTCTCGGCTGTGCTTTCTTGTTGTCGTGACGCCTGACTGTTTGTCCACTCTTTATTCGAAACACCACCATTTAGACGCTTGTCTTTATCTTCATCTTCACTCGAACGTCTGTAAACTTGTGGTTTAGTGGCGACCTGCTCTTCACTCCCACCTCGTTCATATTCCACATACGGGCCGGACAAAATGAGTTTCTCAGAGTCTAGACTGATTGTTTGTTGATCTGTACTCTGCTCACGATGAGTGTTGGACAGCATATCTTGGCATAACAATTGTTTTGAGTCTGACTGCAGCTTTGGTTTGATCCCAAAGTCGCTCTGATACTCGACGGTTGATGCGGCAGGTCTGGTTATATGTGAATTCTCAGCTCTTCTGTTGGATAATTCATAGCTGGGGAGCAGCTTCAGATGAGCCGGGTCATCGTTCTTTCTATGGTTTGAGTCAAACTTCATTGTTTCTTCTTGATGGTAATCGTTCAGTTGGTCGATGAGCAGCTGCTTCTCTCTGTTATCACTGGATTTATGGTTGACCCTCTCACTGTACCCTTCAGGATCAGAGGGAGCATCAGAGTTCAGTCCAGGCCTTTCTGGTTTACTGAAGAGCACCTTTGGGCCCGTGTTGCTTTGCTCCCAGAATGACTTCAGATTAGAGATTTGAATTGGTTGGTTTTCCTCAGTGTTATGGCCCCCATCCTGTTCAGGTATCTTTCCTCTTGAGTCCATCAAACCGTCCCCCTGTCTTTCAGTCAGTTCCTCGCCTCCTCTCCCGGGTCTCCTTTTTGTTTTAGAAGCTCCGTCAAACGAATCCTTGCCTCCAGACTTGCGGACAGCTGCGTGTTTGTCGATGCTCTCAGAGGCCTTCGGCTCGTCCTCTGCGTCCAGCCATTCGTTGCTGTCTGTGCTGCGGTCGAACCACTCCAGCACCTTGGCGATGGAGTCCTCGTCTTCACCAGTGGGGCTCGGGGTTTGAGTGGATAATTTAAAGACGCTTTTCTGATTCTGTCTTTGCTGAGCTGACTTATCAATGAACTTGAGATCATAAGAAACTGGAGGATCTGGATCTGAAACAGAATACATGAAACAAGGATTTAATACTTCGAAAGTTGCTGTCTGGTGTGTTTTCTTCATTTATTTTTTTTATAAAAATGTTTTCTCTGGTTTCCTCCCACAGACCAGGAACATTCATGCAAGGTTCACTGGTAACTCTAAACAGCCCCTCCCTGTGGGTGAGCGTCACTTTTTGTCCCTGTGAAGGACTTGACATGTCCAGGGTGTTTCTGCTGGACATAAACACCAGCTCCCTGCGACCCAGAAAAGAGAAGTAGGTAAAGATACAAACGAACAAACTCCTGCGGCAATTTGTTGTATAGTTACACAACAATTGCTTGTTTTTTCTGTCACTGGTAAGTGATTCTGTGAGAACAACACAATCAGTTTCTACATACTTCACAAATCTGAGAGAATTACCAAAAATGATCCATTCATTCAATCATGTTTAGTGTTCACCCAGTTAAAAATGGCCCCCACAACAATTGACCTTAGCAAAGCAAAGCAAAAAGAACAATGGCTATAAAAAGATTTAAATAAAAAAGACAAAATAAACAAAAATGTGAGATACTTTAGTAAAAGTATAGTAAGCCTTTTTAAACTCACATTATACGTGAAATAAATAGTATTTTACAAATTCCCTGGACATTTCTCAACCAAACATTCTAAAAGCTAAACAAATGCAAGTTAAATACCCTGAAAATAAAAGTGATTGTTTCAAAGATGCTTATTTAAAACATATTTGATAAAACTTTGTTATAGATTGAGGTGGTAAAATAGATTTCCAGCATGATTTTGGGAAATTTGGATGGTTTTTAAATTTCAGGTAAAACTTAAAAAGGGGTTAGACGAAGAAATGATTGCAAAACTAAATGCAAAATACATCAAGAGTCCAAAGTTGTGTGATGTTGGTGAACTCACCAGCAGAACTCTGGGTCGAGCTCAGCTCTTCTCCTCTCCCGAACGTCTCTTGAAGATTCAAAACGTTGGAAGCTGCTCTCTCTCTTTGGTCCAGATCTTCTCCATCTTTACTCCACGTTGTGGATCCTCTCCCAGCGTTCACCTCGGTCCCGGTGAACCTGGCTGATCTGAAAGTACAAAGAACCTGAGCTGCGCTGAGAGATGAGACAATCTGATTAAATATTTGAGATAAAAGTCGGCACTGACCCGTCTCTTGTCACATTTTGTTCTCTCTCCAGACCTGGTTTAGAGGAAATCTGAGAGCTGTCACAGAGAGGCTGCGGAGAAACTTCCTCTCCTGCTTTGGTTGGTTGAAGGGACGGATTCAAAACGTCTTCCTGAGGCGTTTCATCTTTGCTCTTTAAGCAGGACGAGGGGTTGGAGATGGATCCCCTCTGGTGGCGGCGCCTCGGAGCGGGGACCACCTCTGCAGGTCTCACCTGAGCGTCAGACCACAGCTGGTTGTTGGTTTGTAGCTGACTGGGGCTCAAGAGGAGCGTCCTCTTCTTTGGCACGGGCCTGAATCCCGCAGAGGAGCTTTCTGATGTGATGGAGCCCCCCGAGGTCTGACTGGAGTCACCTGCTGAGGGATTCTTCAGGGAGGAAACAGGTTCTAAAAAACAATAAAAATAAAATGTTAAGGAGGCACCCAAATAAAGTTTTATGCCTGACTAATGATGGCAAAATGAATCACGAGGAATTTTTCAATAAAAAGCTATTAAACTTTGCAAATTCTTCATCTTAAAAGCTTCAAAATGATACAAAATTTGTTGAAATTTGGTAATTTAACACCAAACACTTCAATCTCTATTGATCTGACCTTTATAGAGGGTTGACTCAAGGGTTCTTAAAAACAAGAATATAAAAGCTTCACCATGATGCCAAATATTATACAAAAGGATTTCCCACTATGGCAGCTGGCAGAGAACAATTATTATTTCTGTAGAAAGCTTTCATTTGAAAGTATAGGATTAGCCCAGCTTATTTTAGATGCATTTATGGACACATTTAAGATCTATATTTTCACTTCTTTATTTGACACTGGTTTCTCAGCTCTTACCCGTTTCCTTCAGGTCCTGGTCCTGCAGGATTAACAAGTCCTGCATGTTTTCAGGAGGGTCTACGACGGTGAGGGAAGCACGGTTGAAGGGGTTGTGTCTCGCCTCGAAGGAAGAAGAGTGAAGGATTTTTATCACAACAGCTGCAGTAAAACTGAAAATAAATAAATAAAATATAAACATATAACTACCGGTCTGGGAGAACGAACTCCTGAGTATCGATTTTCTTTTTCTGCATCACTGTGAAGCAAAAAAAAAATTATTTGCTGAACATAAACTCCATTATTGAAATAAAATATATCTTTGTTGCTGAATGTTTGTCTAAAAATACTTTACTTTTTTATTAAACATAATAGAAAACATCCTCAGCAAATCATTTGATGAATGTTAGCATCTTACTGCTGCTGTTTAAACAGCTGAGAAGGATTTATGGATTTAAAAAAACGTTTGAAGCAATGTTCCTCTGTTTCTTTTGAGGCTAAGGCAAATATTAATTCTGCTATAAAAGTCATCACTATCTCAGCTGTGTCTTGACGTTTCATCAACATTCATTTAGTTTTATTAACCCTTTAACTGCCTGGTCAAAAGGTTGACCAGGCAGTTAAAGGGCTAAAACAACTTCCTGAGGTAACCTGGTCTATACTGGAAATTTGTTTTTGTGTTTCCTGTCTGTGTTGTGCAGTTGGGCTATAAAACGAGCCACTTCCAGTCTGCACCACCTCTGTATGTATATTTACACAAGCAGAGTCACAAGACGACACTCAGCACACCAAAGACACACATTTAGTCAGACTGAGGGACAGAAGGCCTTTGAGATGCCTGCTTACAGGTTTGCATGCAAAACCAATAAAACCACAGTAAGAAACAGGATACTTAATTTCTTATATGTTTTCAAAACGTTGTTAATGTCCCCAATTTTCCGGATATCTCTGTGTCTTTTTTTTTTTAGTTTTTGATCATGTCGGCATCTAAAAACTCCTGCAGATGAAAACGTGTTTTATTGTCTAGTTGCACCACCTACTGAATATTTACAAGCTAAATATTTTCAGTAGTAGTAAAGTTATTTTATTAGCTAGTAAATTTGCTACTAGCTAACAAGTTACAAACTATGGCAGGGTTAATCAACTGGTGGCCTATGGGCAACATCCAGTCTAACGGATGTCCTCAGTCTGGCCTGCCAATACATTTCATTTAATTTAATGTAAAATTAAGTTTCAGATCAATTATGAATTCATACATTTATGATTCAATGTGGCTAAATAAGCCAATTTAAAAGGTAAAAGATAATAATACTTGTTCTTTTACAATGTACACATTTGTATGTTTTATAAAATACAGATTTCATACTTCTCCTGTGGCTCCGACATCTCAAAACATCTGGCCGGTTTGGGCGGAGCTAAGATATCTGAGCCCCGACTGCCGTGTGTCTTGGATCTGTCCAGTCTTGGAGACACGTCTTTAGAGGGGGATAAAAAGAAGTTTTATGGCAACAGAACCAAGCAGCTTTAAATACACCATTAATCAAAGTTAAATGACTCCAACATTAAACAGAAGTTAATTAAAACCAAGCTTTGTTTCAACACACCTAAACATTTCCAGGCTCTTCCTTAGTGTATCAGCTCAAAACAAGACGAAAAATATTATTTTGCTGGAACTAAGTGTACCTCATTTAAACCATGTAAACGTTTTAGACCCTTCCTCTAAAAAGAATCGAAATTGGGAATGATTGGGATTCGTTCAAATTCAAACGATGCCCAAGCCTACACACCTAAACAGGAGGTCTTCCCTTGTTTCATGGCCGCCAGAATGATTTCAGATCCATGAATCGTGTCATTGTGTCGGCGGGACTTGGCCTCGTAGAACCATTCTCCCGTCAGGTACTTCAGCTTGACATCCGGCTGAGAGCTGGGAAGTATTTTCTCCAATTTTCTGTGCCCCAAAAAATGAAACAAACAAAAGTGCAGCCACTGAAGTGAAGACATTAATCCAGAACTGTTTTCTTAAGAACAACTAGCTGAAAGGCTTTTTGTCCAGATCCACCAAAAGAGCAAACGTGTTCACTTTAGAGTAACTTAATTTGATATTTGAATTGAGTTTGAGCTGTTTTATCTGAAAAACAAGTTAAAACGCTGCCAAATAAAAACATTTTTGCTTCAAATATGATTGCAGCTGATTTGCTTTGGTTCTCAAATGTTTTGTTTTTTACACTTCTTATTAATTACAAAATGGTGCATCTAGACAGCAGGGCAGTTTAATCATGACAAATGGATTTTATTGTTTTCATTCATGTCCTCTTTAACGACACGGTCTCTCATTCCTGTGCACCTGGTTTATGTCTCCTAATTAACCCACCTTCCATTTGTTAATCGTTTGGAAAATGTCCTTTTTTTATTAAATGTTGGTCTTATTTTTAATTGGGTTCTTGTTTTGATCGTCAAGCCATGCTGGTTAGTATATTTCTTATTGTCTTGCTTAAATAAGCAAGACGTTCCATGATAAAATGAAAAAAACACCTTAAAAAATTGAAACCTTGCAACTCTTATATTTCTCTGTTCTTCTGGGGTTAATAATGAAAGCCATAAAGAATGCTTGTCTCCCTTTAAATGTCTTAATACAGTCTTAGTTCAGGGATTGTACTGGGGAGCAGATGGATGGATGGAGATGACTTTGTTCTCTATCATTAACACTGTAGCTGCTTCACATGACCAATAATAAGAATATTAAGGACAGAATTCTAGAAAACATCTCTGTGGAGCTAAAATTAGGCCGGAAAAGATCAAAACAAATTCCAGCATGTAAGAAAAAAAAAATTCCAGCTCATCTTTTCATTTCATCATGTGACAAAGGGGCAGCACTTCATTACAGGCTGTTGGTTTAATCCTTTTACACAAGAACTGACCCGTACACAGCAAGCATTCAGCCTCCCACTCATGTAAAAAGACTGGACGGCTAATTCTATTAAACTCCCAATGAAAAGCTCCTTGTTTACATCAAACTTTTCTTTTAAATGAAATTTGAGACTTTTTTTATGTTTGTTTGCTTCACAAATGAACATGTTTTTTTCTTCTAAAGGTGATAGAACAGATTTATTCTTTAGGGTTTTCAGAATAAGTTGGTTTGACTTGTTTTTGTTGTAGTGTGGATCTCATCTCTGAGGGTTTCTCAGCAATGGAGGACGAGCTCTCATTTTGTTTATCTACTAGGAGACTTGTCACAGAAAAGAGGGACTGTTGCAGACTCTCCCATAAGGTCATCAAACGTGTGTTACCTGACCCTCTCCTCCTCAGCCCGCTTCAGATCGGCATCCCTCCTCAGCACCGTCAGGATGGCCTCCTGCTCCTCCTCGGTCAGGTGGCTCAGGTCGATCATGCTTCTCCTCTTCCCACAGGTGAAGCTGCCTCTGTTCAACCAGTTCTCATGAGTCAACATGTTCCTGAACACAGTTACTCTCATGTTATGGCTCAAGTCTTACAATTTAAAAGAATGGGGAGGTGTTGAAAGGTTCTCGTGGCTCCAAAGTGACCGTTTGTGGGAGGACTTGGTGAAGAGTATTTTTAACTCCTCGTATCTCCATTAATAAACATTACAGGAAAACTAAAAACAAAACGTATGACTCGACGCTTTATCTCTTATGGTTATGTTTTTTTTGTTTTTCAACCCAACTTGTAGTTTTTTTGCAAAGCGACTGTTTAAGGCTCATTTTTCTGTCTGCCTCTCATTAGTCAGGGAGGGACAGGCACAGGTTTGAGTTCAAACCTGTGCCTGTCATGATTCAAACATCAAATCATGAACATTTTGTCAGTGAAGCATGAAATTTACAACAAATTTACCTAATTTCTCTCTGGGATCAATAAAGTATTTTTTGAATTATTGAACTGAATTGAAATGTCCACATTGGAAAATAGAAAAGTAGCTTCAGTTTTAAAAAATTACTTCAAAAAGTATATATATATATATATATATTTTTTTTTTTTTCACTGTCAATTTCTCACTTGGCCATTTTAGAACAATCTTTGGCATAAGCATAATTTCACAGAGCAATAGATGTTTAACTCTGTTCTTTTTGGCACATAGGCTAAACTCAGCAGGGTTTCTACTTTAAAGGCAGTGAAACATAAAGGTAAAGATTAAAAATAGTGGTGTCCAACCATTTTTCTCTCTCACTACAGTCTCTTTAAAATAAGAAAACCCTAAAAGCACTTAAGCACTAAAACATGGTGCTTTTCAGAACAAACGGAACATCTGCTCCACTTTGTTCAGTTTATTCAAGGAGGAGACGTGTTGACACAGCAGGTTAGTCACTTTGACTTCAGGATCCTGTTTGCTCCAACAGGAATTTAACTTTTAAAGTTTAAAATATGAGTTTTCTGACTATAAGATTCTTATGAGCATTAGAAACTTAAAGTTGCAGTACATAAGAATAAACTCGTTTTACCTCATATTTAGAGTCATCTCACAATGAGTGCAAAAACAACCTTACCTTTAGGATCTTCAGATTATATTCCCTTTAACACTTCTTCCCATCATGTGTTGGAGAAAATAAGAATATAAGAGGATAAATGAGTTTTACCTCCTCCTTCTGTGCAGGTCTGCAGCTGGATGAATTCCTCAGACAGGAGGAGGAGGAGGGGTGAACAGGGAGGATCTGAATGACTGTCACAGGGAGGGAAATAAATAGAAACTGCAGCCATTTAGTGTTTTCTCGCCTCCTTATAAACTCCTGTCGCCTGAGGTTGTTCAGATATTTCAAATCGAGCGGAACGTTTTTTTGTTTTACCGATTATTATTTTTTTTAGATGCAATGACCAGTGGATTCCAGCAGGTGTCGCCAAAGATCGAGCGCCGGACAAAGTGAGGTTCAACCGCTAATTAAATGCTCCCAATATGACGCCATTTGACCATCTGTTCCTCACTTTAGAAGGGATAAATGTTCTCGCTGTGATTCTATGACTTTCAGGACAAAGTCGTGGATCCACCTGAGTCGGTCCTGCTTTGATGCTCAGGAAGGAATTAATTTTCAGTGCCGGATAAAAGAGGAAACAGACCCCTGGGCTGCAGCTGGCACCTCAGCAGCTTTTTTTTGTATATATAAATTTTTTCTGTTTTGCTTTCTTGTTACAAATGTAGAGGCAGACTACAAATGTGTTGTCTTGTGTTTTCTATAGGCTCCTTACTCTTCTCTACCATTAGCTCATTTCTCATTTTGCTCAGGTTTAAAAAGCACACAGACAGTTGTGGTTCTTTGTGGAAGCTGCTCTTTATTTGAAAAAAGAAAAAAAAAAAAAAAAGAAAAAAACTTCAGTCATTGTCTGCTACACGATCTAATTACAATAAAGAAAAAGATCTGCGAAGACAAACGCAGAGAAGATCCTGAATCAAACTTAGGTAGAGTCAAATTTGATTGAATTGCTTTCATATTTCATACATCTTTCACCGTTTATGCGCTCAAAGAACAGTCAGTGTTTATATACACAGGGCACCGATCAACAGTGCTGCTCCACTCTACCCCACTACTCTGCATCTTTTTTTTTGTTTTGTTTTTTTGTACAATTATTTTACACCAACCCCATTTTATTTTTTTTTTTTTAAACCTTCCCCCCAACTCGCATTTCGTCAAACCAACCAACCTCCTCGCTCACCTTGCTGAGGAACTGGAAAGATGTGTGCAACATGAAGACAACTCTTTCACATTCAGAGTAAAAAGGCAGCCTTGATTACAGTCAGTGAGTCAACGGCATGCCAAGCTTAAAGCAAATGGAGCCCACCACCACCCAGTGCGACGCTTCCGATTCGTGGATGAAGTGATTTTATTTTTATTATTTTTATTTTAATCAGGAGTCCGATCCAAGTAAAACCCTACAGGCACACTATATACTGGTATCTGACTCTAACCCTGGCACTGTAAGTACAATGGAGATTCTTTCATCTAAAAAAAAAAAAAAAAAGAAAAGAAAAAAATCCTTAACACAAAACTTGAATATTTAGTGCTCTATCATTCCGTTTATTAAGGTGTAATTTATATATCTATTTTCAACTCTACCTCTTAATGATAGTCTGAGATCCTTGTTTTAATGCTGAAGCACTCCCACGTGTGTTCAACGAACTGTAGATTTTACATTAATATTAGTTTTCTTATTCATTTCCGCCCCGCCCCCCCCGCAAAAAATCTTAAACCGATAATCATAAATAAATACAAACAACACACAAGGAATGTCTACTGTAAACACGGTAAAAAAGACAAAAACTAAAACAGGTGTAAACGTCATTAGCATCACTACTTGGTGACAGAGTTTAATTAACTGCGAGGGTTTCGGTTGACTGATGATCGGATCGAGAAAGGGGAAGAACCGCTCCCTGTTTACTTTCATCACCCCCCCCTTTTCCCGCTGAAAATCGAAGGCCTTTTTTTTTTTACCGTCCGACCACAACAACGTCTCCAAATACATAACATTTTAAATTTCTCAGCACCCAAACTATCTTTACAGATACACTGTAAAATGGAGAAGAAGTCCTTTTTATGGGGAGGAAGTTAGAAAGCAGCATCACTCGACGTTTTGGACAAGTTATTACAGAAGAAAAATGTGTGCGAGCTATCGGCCAAACGTCATTTGGAACATGGTTACCATGATTTCTGACAGTCGGTGCACCGCTGTGTTGACGTGTCTGTATTTGAGAGAGGGGGTGAGTGAGTGGGGGTGGGTTGGTTGTGGATGCTTCTCTGAAGAGTTCGACTGCAACGAGGACAAAGTTTTGCTGCTAAGTGCTTCATCTTCTGAGAGACACTTCCTTCAAATTACATGAACTGCATCTGCAAGAAGAGCAACAGACGAGGTCAGAGAGGCTGAGGTGAACACAGGTAAGTTAACGGTTTGGTAAGCGGTTTATTAAGCACTAACTTAGTGAAGGTGTACCTACATGTACATGCCGTCAAACAAAACAAAAAAAATACATTAGTCACAAGCGATTGCCACACATCTAGAAGATGGTGAGTTTCTCTAACAGATTTTCTTTTCTCTCTAAAGCAGTCCACAACAAAGCAAAGCAAGAATAAAGCGTTCATGTTACAAAACAGGATCTTGAAGACCTGTTTTCAGAGCAAGATAGATCAGAATTTCTTCAGGCGTTTATGGTGGTATTTATTTATCTCATGTATGTAGAGATGGGTACCTTTGACATCTAAATCAATTCGGTACCAATATCTGGTATCTGGTATCAGTACTCAACGATACCAATTTTTGGTACTTTGTGCGTTTTTTTTTTTTAATAATAAACTTTTTTTTTTATCCAACATTTATTTCCCACTATATAAAATTTAACAAAATCAAGACAACATCCCTCTTTGTATTGTAACATCAGCTGTTTAATTATTTTAAAGTGAAAACTCTTAAAAAAACAACAAGACTGTTTTGTCTTATTGCACAAATCAAAATCCTGCTCCATGTATTTCTATTGAGGTCATTTCTATGGGATAAATCTTGTGCCAGCAGGAATTGAATTTGAATTGCTCAGATTGAATCTGAATGTACAAAATTTGAAA
>JARVGW010000624.1:15476267-15489641 GCA_031762495.1 Anablepsoides rubrolineatus | reverse complement strand
GACGTAATTTTCGTCATGAAACTGCGACAACCCGTGTCGACGTCGGCATTTCGGAGCGAGTATGTTTCAGGCTTTAGCCAACGCTAGCCAATTCAACCAATAGCGCCGCTTCCACGAAACACTGTTTTCTGATAAACAGAAATTATATACAGATGGCTACAGTGGTCAGTCACTGAAGCATCAACCTTAAAAACAAGCTAACTTTCTAAAACTCTACACATCAGCAGAGGACACAACCACAGCTGCAGTGTGATTAATTCTTACATCTGATCAAAAAGTTCCATGAATCTCAGGCAGCAGAGTATTTAAACCAGATTATAGCAAAACAAAATGATAACATGATGTCCCAGACAGTTTTTGAGACAGAAAGCAGTTCATAAAACCTTAGAAAACTAGAAAATAGAAGTCCAACCTGCATATCTGCAGATAACCAAATCTAAATAACAGGAAGCTAAAAAAGCAATTCAAGTTTGATTTGAGCAGAAGCAACAAGTTGGAGTTCATTTAGACACATTTAGATGAACATTCAGAGTGAAGCAGCACATTAAACATGCAGAGTCCAGCGTTTCCCCAAATTTATGGCCAGAGGTGGGGAGGTTATGATTTGTGTTTAATAACAGCAATAAATTTAACATTTGGGTAGCATTAAAAAGTACATTTATGTACATAAAAATTTAAGTGTACAGATTTTCCTTTCTGCAGTTACTCTTCAGTAATAAATCCAAGTACAAGAAGCCTTTGCATAAATTTTTATTTGACTTTCTGCCTTAAAATGACTATTTTAATCAAAAGGATTAGATTTAAAGTTCTTCAGCTCATGTATTATGTTTTTTTTATCCAGTGTAAAATTGAAATTTGCAGATATTTATGAGAAATCTACAAACACTTGAAACAGTCCCAGTTAAAATCTTAGCTTTCAGTTTTAATCCGGTTTTAAACAAGGAAGTAAAACAGCAGAAATAACGAGTCTCACAGAATGCTCCCTCTTTGATAATACTCGGAGAAACGCTGGTGCCTTCATGCAGATAAGTGAGTACAGATATATGAACAAGAGTGACAAGACTTCTGAAGAGTAACAAAATGAGTCGTTACCACCAAACACTTCATGACCGGATGTCCTAGAGGAAAAGCTAACACCGTCTGAAGACACGACAGGTAAGTGAGTGGCATCGACAACGAGTTTTGAGAGGAAAGGGTTAAGGTTTGGCATGGAATCATCTCCCGCTTCGGTAGAGGTGAAAGGATCTACGCAGGCAGAGAGAAGACAAACAGAAGAAGAAAAAAAAGGAAAAAAAAAAAGACAGAAGAGAGTGAAGAAGGGAGGAAGAGTCAGACAACAAGAATAGGAGAGCATGCAGAACCCAAGTCGCTGAAGTCAAGAGACACGGGTGTCGGGTTGGTGGCGCTGAGGAAGAGGAAGGAGTTTACCTGCCCACGCCGTTGCTGCTGGAAGCCCTGTGGAGCCGGACTGCAGGGGAGGCTGGAAAGTTGACTGCAGGTCAAAAAGGTCGCTCTCCATCTTCACTGCACTGCAGAACAAAAAACACATTTCAACCCTTTTACACATTTTTACTGTACACAAACTTCAAATGTTCATTTGTTTGGTGTGCAAAGTTTTAAATAATTATATACCAACATTTATAATAAGTATCGTTATGTTTGCAAGAATGTGACCCAAAAAGCCAATTTTATGCTCTCATCTGTTAACACAGAACAAGGTTGAAAATCATTTTTAAATTAAACACAGAAAACTTGCTTAAGCAGACATTAGAGGGTAAAAAGTGTCATGTCGAACTAGATAAGATAACTTGCGCTGTGATGTAGAAAAACCAGTTCAAGAGTTCTGTTTCATCAGTCATTAAAATGCTAAAATGTGCCATAAATAAGTTTATTACATGTTGATCTTTTATGTCCTACTTCCTGCTTCCCATCTTGATCCAAGACTAAAAGATCCAGATTAATACATTAAGAAGGTAATCATTACCCGTTTGAGCAGCTGGGTGTGGAGAAGAGGTCGATGGTTGGTGCAGTGCTGATGGTGCCCCCGGTGGTGGAAACTGGCGAAGTATCTGTTGTGGCAAAGGATGGCCTCTTGGAGAGCTCCTTAAGTCGTTGTTCCTGAGAATTAAATTGTACCTTTTTTATTTGCTAATAAAAAAAGAACACATTTAAAAATCTCCCAGGTCTTTAAAAACAAAATTATAATTATTTGGACAAACCTTCAGAGCTTTGAGTCGGGCCTGCTCCTCCTCCAGAGCCGCCTGCTTCTCTCGCTCGTCCACTTTAGTGAAAGACATCCCGGTGCTGGCCAGTGACGACACTGCGTTCGACAGAGTGCTGGCCCTGCAGGGGGGCAAAAAATAAAAAAATTACCTGCATTAGTGATCAAACATACTAAAGCATGAGATTTAGTGGGAGAGGATCATCTCCTCGGTTAGCTACAGACCTGCTAGCTGCAGTGGAGTCTTTGACTTTCTTGCCCTCTAAAGAGGCCAAATGTTGCTCCAGAGCTTCCAGGAGGCTACTGGGAGCCTGTTGTGACAGAAAACACAGTCAGCTACAACCTGGGACGCAGGGAATGTCTAGAAAAAAACATTAATACCATAACAAACAGTGGTGGGCGATCCAAGATGGAGCAGAAAGCCATCAAACACACCAAAAAAATACAATATGTTGTCAGCCAATTTATAGATTTGATTACGAGGATTATATCATCTCCAGGACATCAGTCACCCACCACTGATCGATGACTGCATTCCAGCCAAAAACGCTACTTTGGATGAGAGTAACATCTGTGTGGGATGATGTACTGCACCACGGCGCTTTCAACAAGCCAGGCCTTGTTGAATCGGCCGTGTCTAAGCACAACGGGGGCAGCCATTTTAAAAAACATGAGATGAGCTACTCTGAGGGGTTTTTCATCTCAAACGACACAACGCCAAGTGAACAGTATTTACCACAGCCAGCGTTTTTTCCTTCAACTTTTTTTTTTTTTCCACCACGATGTAGGAGACAAGAGTCAGAGCAGAGGCATGCAAAAAAGACAACACTGAGGCAAGTCACGGACATAGAAGAAGAGTGAAATAACAGTACTTACACAAACTGTGAACTAAAGTGGAAAGATAAGGGGGGAAAATACAGAATATAAAGGTGGTGACAGTCAAGAGGAAAATGCATTTTAAACTCAAGTTCATTGGGGCAAAAGAAAACGCTCCCCAGCTCTGCAACAATCTGCGCTGCTTTATTAATGTCATTTGGGAGCATTTAGCCGTCACCGTGCAGACTTTATGAGCAGACTGCAACAACGGCATGGACTTCGACACCTTTATTTACTGATTCACACGTGGGTTAGAAAAGCAGAAGGAAACTCAGAAGCAGGAAGAAAAAAAAAGGATGAAAACAAGAATCAGGCAAAGAATAAAAGGTCCCCTCTGGCATGCGCCTCAAAAAGAAATCATGCAAAGGGTTTTTGTTTTTAAATATCTGCACTGACTGGATCTAGATCTATACTGGAGTTTGACAGGTACAAAAAGGCCAATCTGTGCAGGAAATAAAAATGCAAAGAAAAGATTCCCTTTTAAAAAAATAAACTGTTTTTAGTTACCTGTGAAAGGTCTGGAATGTCACCTCGATCGATTCCCACTTGCTGTTAGAGGGGGAAAAAAAAATCAAACAATTATTATGAAACATTAGCAGGTTTACGTGTGGCAAGAAAAAAAAAAAAGGGACGTTGTGAAACTCACCTCTGCTACTTTAAGGAATTCTGATATCCGAGTCATTCGTGTGAGAAACTTCTTGTATATGTCCAAACCTTCTTTACACTGGGTCTTCTTCATGTCAAAGTATTTCTCTGTTTGGTCAAACAAATACACTAGTTGGCACTTATTTGACAAGAGGCACAAAAGATGATGTTAAAAAGGCATTTCCCAAAGATCTTACCGAGCAGGTTGATAATGCCTTCGTTGTAAGCAGCAAAGAGCCTGATGGAGTCTTTGAAGAGGAGCATGAAGGCTGCATTGATGACTCCATTAGTCAGCTCATTGGCATTGACCTGAGGAAAAAAGCAATCAGCCAAGAAATTCATTTTAAAGCTTCCTTGGTGGTCTGCAGTAAGTTAAGACAATACGGAGCTTCCTGTACACAACCTGTGAGCTCCAGCTGTTAATTGAACACGCCGCAGAGCCGAACTTACATTAAAATCAAGAAGGGCGTCCATCTGGTTCTGAATGATGGGGATGGTTTTGAGCAGCTTCTCTGTATTCATGGTCCTCATTACACCATCAACACTGTAGATAAAAGTGGAGAGAGAATCAGAGAAGAAGATAAAATGTATATTTAAACATAACGCTTGATTCATTGATTTTAGAGCTGGAAATAGGTTTTAGCATTAAATCATACCAATCATCCCAGCTGTCTGGAATTCCAGATAAATATAAAAATCAAAGTGTTTTGTTTCATCTGACCTAATTTTGTAATTACGCGAGACTTCACCACGACGTCAGGGGAGACTTCATTGGATTTGTTTTGTTTTTTTAGAAGCAATTTTGGGATATTTTAAATCGATTTTGAATCGTAGTAAATGAGAATCTAGATTCTTAAATGAATCGATTTTTTGGCACACCTCTATTGTATTGTAGTTGTCCATCGATGGGAAATTTGACAGTTTTTTTTGTTATTCCAAAGGTTGAAAACTTAACATTTTGCCCCGTGTACTTCAATGTTAAAAATTTGGTTTCAAAACAAGCCACAACAACATTTCTAAACTTTATTTACTAAAATAAAACAAATTCACAAAATTTCAGCATGAATGTTTAAAATGAAAAAGCCAAATGATGCTAATTGTAGCTTCCTGAAAACAACATTTACCATTTCACTCATTAGAAATGTTTAATAAATAAAAAACACAAGCCTTGAAACTTACCCACGTTTAACTTTTGTGAAGTCAAAGGCAACCTGTCTGTACGACACAGCTTTCTCATTCAGGTAACGACTATACCGCCTGATAAACGTTGACATGTCGTAGCCTGAGACAGAAGAAGGGAAATAATCTGTATTTATCAGTTCAGATGTTCTTCAAGAATGTAAAATCTGCCATAATCAGATCTGTACCTTGTAGCCCACTTTTGTCCAAAAAATTACTGAGGTTGAAAAGTGTATTCCTGGAGGCCAAGTACTGGATAAAACGCTGTAAGAGGGGAACAACAACAGTTTGAAGATATAATCAGAGGTATTAGGGGAAAACAAAGTGAACAGGGTGTACCGAAGCATCTCACCTCATTGCCGTAGACCATGAGGTGGTGTGTGGTGATGAGGGACTTAAACACGACCACCCAGCTGGTGTTGGTGGTCCTCTCAAACAGAGAGTCAGCCAGTTGGGGAATGTTCACGTTCATCTCGTTGGTGCAGTGGATCAAATCTTAAAATGCACAGAAAAATAAGATTAAGACTACAAGAGGTAGAGAAACTCAGCTGTTCTGATGTCGTCACTCAGAGCAGCAGGAGGGAAGTCACTGAGTGGCTCCTGCCCATTATGTCGAACAGATAAAAAATAATTGATTTAAAAATAGAGTTGAACCACATTTATTTAAAGAGTTGTAAGTTTCAAAATAATCTGCCTCCTATCGTGGTCGTATTTATGCTGCTGCATGCTTTTAGTGAGGAACGTTGTCATGTCGATAAGTTTGTAGTCATTTACTCATCTGCAGTGAAGAGTTGCATATAATAATAATCTAAAAAATTAAAAATAAAAATCACCAAAAGTTTAAACTCAAAAAGAGGTAAGCTATTACTTAAGAAACAAGAGGCTGTGTGGTTCCTGAAGCTGTCAGTCAAAACTACACCAGCCAATCTTTTTAAGAGTCGTCGAGTAACTGTCTTCCACTAACCTCGCTCAGAAGTTGTTGTTTTTTTTGTTCGCCTCACTCAGAGGTTAAGAGGCGTGACAGACAGGGGTGTCTCTGCCTTCTAAACGAGCCAAAGTGGTCAGAACACGTGTCAGTAACGTGTTGGGGGTGTCTTCTGAAAAAGCCTTAAATGTTTATGTCCCAATTTTCTTACCAGACATGTGGACATTTGGTGCTTCACCTCACGGGATTCATACCATCATAATTTTTATATACCGTCACCATATTTCAATAGAACAACAAAATATCTTCATACCACCCAAGACTACTACAATAAAAATCCTCTGCAAACACTGAGCAAAATGAGGCAACAGTTTGTTAATTAAAAATATTTCTTGGCAGCTTAAACAGTGTATTAACTGTTAATGGTCGAGCAGCATCCCTCAGCAGAGCAGCATTAAGATGTTAACGACTCTTCATATCTGTCCCACGTCCACTGAATGGTACCGGTTAGAACAGCCAGGCTCCAGTAGTGCCGATGACCCTGCCATTCACAGCCATGATCAGACTGACGGCGTATGTGGGCCTCCCTTTCTGTCCTATATTTGACTTTTTCAAAAGGCGCGGGGGGTGGTGAGAGGAGGGGGTCTAAGTAGGACAGAATAAGCTACCGGAGAAGCAGCGGCCGTTAGCACGGCTGGCTGAGCTGCCCTGTGAAAAGGATGGCAAAGAGGAGAGGAGCCGGGACGAGGAAGATAAGGAGGAACAATACGAGCGAGGAATGACGGTGCCGTCTTGCTGTAGTCAACTCGCTACATAACCTGTCACCCACATTAACGATTTCAAACGGAATTAATTCACCAGACACAAATTAATTCATGTAACAGCCGTGACAAAGTGTGATGCTTCTGTTCTGTAGCTGAGATCTGTGGACACGAATCAGTCAGAAGAGCAAAATGTTTCTTCAGATGTGCTAAACTTTAAAAAAAAAAATCATAAAACAATATGACAAGTAATTTTGTAAAATAGTAAGCAAAGCAACTAGTGTCAGCATAGTGCTCACTGCTGTAGTGCCAGGAAATCCCATCATATATTGGATGGAACTGTGAGGCTTGGGGATTCTCCTTTTAAAATACAAAGTTGGGCTTCCTGAAGACATCACTCTTAACCCATAGAAATAGAGTTTTTAAACTTTGAAAACCATTTTTGGTCTTTTTTATAATGATTTTAACCCTCCTGCTGCCTTTGGGTCAAAATGAGCTTTGGAGGCTTTAGTTTTTTAGCCCAAAAACAGCAGGAGAGTTGAGATTTGCTTTTGTTGAAAATAACAGTAGTTTGTTTTCCTGCAGCTTCCAACAAAAATTATTAAATTTAATTGGCACTTTTAACAATCCAGCTCAATTATCAGCGACTTCTTTGCCTGCAAATCATTTAATCAAAACACGCGTGTCGTCTCTGCTTCTGAAATTTGAATTTTTGTTTTTCTCCCCTCCTGTTTGAATGTGACACCTCACTGAATATGAATGTTATTGCATTTTGGACAAACATGAAATGCTACCAGGTTTCCTCCTGAATCCAAAACATTAAAAACTCATCACCACTGCAGGTCAAGCAATCTAATCTGTTTGTCTACTGCAACACCACAAAGCCTCAAACACCAAATTCTTTAACCCCATCATATACTTGGAAAGTGGAATAAAGCAAAAAATCTGCTTCTATATGCATCTACCTACACACATCTGCTTCTACATTTTGTAGCTGAGATTTAAACTATGATGAGAGAAGACTGAGTTATTATAGAAATTTTGGTCAATTTTTTTTGTTTCAGTACTCTGCGTTATTGCTCACATGATTTTATCTTAGTGTGGTTTTATTATACATTGCAGCACTTTGGTTACATTGGGGAGTGTAAAGTATCACACACATGGCCACCTTCAATGGGGTTGACATCAAAACTTATGTCAACAATGTGCATCCAACAAATACTTTGCAAAATATTTCCTAAACCACTGAACAGGAACTCCCAAAGACAAACACACATACAGACCGGCAAAAACATTATTACCCTTACCCGAGGCAGCAGTAGATAAAGGATACATCAAAAAAGGTAAATTAGTCAAAATTTAGTCAATCTGAAAGACGTAATAAACAAAAATCTGTCCAAATTGAACTGTACAAGATAACCCTTTATTATATCAAAATAAAAAGAAATTACTGCAAAGACAAATCTTTAACGAAGATCACCTGGCTGCCACATCAACTAACTTCTCTAATGTGTGAACATAAAATAAAAACAGGACAGCAATCATCCACACACATTCTGCCTGCTGTATGTGTGTGCGTCTCAGTCACAGGACCACAAGCCGTTTCGGGACAAGTGTGTCACCCTGCCAACTTTCACTCATCTCACCACAGGTGGATTCAGCTGAGCAGCACAACACGTGTGAAACCTGCAACTTTAATCATCAAAATAAACTGCACAATGACCACTATGAACAGCATAGTAGCACTTTAAACTGTTCCAACTCACAAAGCATTGTGATGAGTTGGCAAATTGCACAATGCACACAGGGACAGCGTGGCTGAACTTTTATCATCACTGCAGGGGCCTTTTTTACATAACCTCTTGTTACTGTCACTGTACATTTGCAAGTGTAAATATATGTGCATACAATATGCCTTTTGAGGTAAAACACTGACAATACTGTGACACTTTGGACAGCTTATAAAACTTTATATCAGGGTTCTGCAGCAGCATGTTTCGTCTTAATCATGACCAAAATGAGGAAGGAAACACTTTCTGCAGACCTCAGCCATAATCTTTGCCCTTACAGTGTCACGTCAATCAGTACCATAAAGAAACAGCTGGTTTCACATTACTCAATCACTTCTGGACGATTAAGAAACGCTGATTTTATGGGCCTGAGAACGCCGTGGAGCTCAAGACAAGTCTACGTGTATTTATTGATTTCAAGCCTTGCTAAGTTAGGCTACAAAACACAAGCTATGAATCAGAATATTAGAATAGCAGAGTTAGCACGACACGCTAATTGGACCGCTAACGAAGTAGAATGAAAAACTTTGTTTAAAATAAACACAAGGCTGTTGTAGTTTTAAAATATGCCAAACAACCAAACAGCACTGTGCCAGCAAAGCATGTCGTCGCTGTGAAAACAGTGTAATCTCCCTGACATTAGCATGTTAACATGTAGCCTAGCAATGTTAGCATGTTAGCCACCGCTAAAAGGCTTCTTGGCCTTCTGACTCCACCATCGCCATAACTCTGTTGGCTCGGCGTTTCATTGGAGAGGAAAACAGTGTGGTTCACATTTAATAACAACGAGCTGTTGAAACGATACTCACAATCCAAGTGTTTCTTCTTCGGGCCCATTATTTCGTGCGTGGTGGCCTTGCATACTGTTTTCGACACGGCGGATCCCGTTACACTGTGCTGGGCTGCAGTTATCCTGTCCGTAATGCTCTGTCCCGACATCTTCGCTTCACTCACCGCAACAAAAGGCGTTGAAATGCGAGGCTACGAGCCGATATCAGGAGTTTTTTCTCGGGATTTTCTTTTTAAAGGAGAATGTCAGAGTCCAATTCTTCCGATGTCCCTCTTTTTTCCACCTCTCACGGTGGAAATGAAAATCAAAACTAGGCTATGGCAGCCGAGGACCAGAGGAGGGCGGAATATAAAGGGAAGCGGAATCTGACGACAAATTATCAAAAATAAAAAAAATATTGGATCGTTTCTGTCTCGTTGACTCCGTCCGAGTTCATTCAGATTTTAGTGGTAGTTGTTTAAAAAAAAAAAGATGGGGAAAAGGTCCGCTCGCTGACTCATCCGACCCGGGTCTGTGTCTCGCTCTCATCCCGATGTGGACCGCCGGATCCTGCCTCCGCCGCTCCGCAAGTCGTCGCGGTTCCTCCTCCTCTTTCTCCTCCTCCTCTTCCTCCTCCTGCTGCCACTGCTGCTCCGCTTCAGAGGAAGAAAGAAAGCCAGCTATGAATGGGGAAATGGCGGGTCTAGTCAGCTCACAGAGAAGAAGAAAACAATGTGCCCATCAGAACCAGAACCAGGTCCTGGTTCAGTGGTTTGGATGGGAGGATGAAGACTTTATTATATAACCACAGAGTTTCAACACAAGACAGGTTTTAGTAAAGAAATGAAGCAGCAAATTTATTTCAGACACATTGATCCATATTCACCCATTCATCTGTCCCTCCATCCATCCATCCATCAATCAATCTATCTATCAGTCAATCCATCCATCTATCTATCATCCATCAATCAATCTATCATCTATCCATCTGTCTGTCCATCTATTATCTATCCATCTGTCTGTCTATCAGTCCATCAATCAATCAATACATCCATCCATCAATCAACCTATCATCTATCCATCTGTCTGTCCATCAGTCCATCAATCAATCTATCATCTATCCATCCGTCTGTCCATCAATCAACCTATCATCTATCCATCTGTCTGTTACTGTCACTGTACATTTCAACCTATCAATCAATACATCCATCTATCTGTCTGTCCATCCATTAATTCATCCATCAATCAATCCATCCATCTATTCATCCATCAATCTATTATCTATCCATCTGTCTGTCCATCCATTCATCCATCCATCCATCCATCCATCCATCCATTAATTCATCTATCTATCAATACATCCATCCATCTGTCTGTCCATCCATTAATTCATCCTTCCATCCATTCATCCATCCATCAATCTATTATCTATCCATCTGTCCATCCATTTATTTATCCATCAATCAATCCATCCATCCATTAATTCATCCATCCATCCATCCATTAATTCATCTATCAATCAATCAATCCATCCATCCATCCTTCCATCCATCCATCCATTAATTCATCCATCCATCCATCTATCCATCCATCCGTCACTTGTTCCAGAGTCTGTTTTTTGGGAGGCAGCAGGTCTTTCTACAGCCACCTTTTCTAGTTTTTCTGGGAGGTGTCCAAAGCATTCTAGGTCTTCTGGACCTGCAGAACACCTTCCTCTCACCAGATGCCATCCTGAACCACCTCAGCTGGCTCCACTCAATGTGGAGGAGCAACAGGTCTACTCCGAGTCCCTTCCAGATAATCAAACTTTTCACCTTCTCACCATGAAAACTCAACTGCATTTGTTATATATAATTCAGCTCATTTATTTAGCATGAATCTAGAATTTAGCTCATACCATCAGTGTGTGAATGTGTGTATGAATGCATAATGTAAAGTGTCTTTGAGTGTCTAGAAAAACACTATATAAAACTAAAGCATTAAAAGTTATCTTTCTAGGAAGCAGCTAATAACATAGATATCAGGTAACATGTTAGAAATCCTTACAGATTTCATACATTTCAAAACAATCATGTTATGCTATTCAAAAAAAAAGTTTGTAAAACTCCGAGATTTGACATAAGTTGCTTATTGCTTCTTGGTTGTGAACGTTTTCAGTGAAGACCCTCTATACTGTGGCGGCAGGTGGCATCTACTGTGCTGTGGGGGGAGCTGCTTCAGTGCCAGAGAGACGGCAGCAGGATCAATAAACTCATTCAGAAGTCTGGGTCCATCTGTGGTTCTAAACCCAGAGACCTTTGATTCAGCGAGCAGGAGGAAGTGTGTGAACAAACGCCTCTCTTTCATCAAGAACCCACTCCAGCCCCTCAGCGAGACATCACACGGACAATAAAGGATGCTTTAAGAAATGATTCCTGCAGACGACTTTTTCGTGAAGTCTTTTAATATCTGAATGACTTGGAAAAGAACAATAAAACACAAACATTCTGTAATCAGTTTGATAGCAAGAAGGCCACCGCCATCAGCTGCGCAGCTTTTAGGTCTCTGAACAGCAGCTATCGAAAACAAAGTCGTCACAGAAAGTTATCTGTAGGTTGGAGTGACATGACCTCTATACTAGAACTGGTTATCAGAGTTTAAAACTGTTGTTTTTTTAGACCAAATAGCTTGGTGTGGTGGCACTGTGACTGTGGAGTGAAACAAATAATAAAATACTGATGGTTCATGACTTTTATCAAAACATCAGTATTTAATGTTTTGAGAAAACTTCCCCTCTTTAAAGACTTTATTTCTATTTAATGTTGATGTCAAATTAAAAATGCTCACCAAGCAAAAGTATCTGGTCAAGCATTTTTTCATGTGGGGTGGACCACCCATGTTTTTAGAGGTGGTCATCGCTCCCACTGGTCCCCCACCTTGGTGACACCCCTGCATTCGTCCCTTTTTTTGACACAAAATAACCTCAGTTTAAAATCCTTAAAGGAAAGCTTCAGCACCACAAGGAGGTAAATGTGGACCCTCCATCTTAAAGAAGCAAGGAGAAAAGCCCCCCGGCAGTACTCCTCTTCCTCACAGGGCTTGTTGTGTTTGCAGATGAAGTGGACTCACATACAGATCTCTCTGTGTCCCGTTCACTTGAAATGAACTGATACAACAAACTGTTCAACATTTGAGTTTACATTTATCTTTAAAGTTACTGATTGATGAAGCTAAATTTGTAGAATTTTATTCTTTTTTTTTGCTGAAGTTGTAGCAGAAATAATAAAAAGAATAAAAACACAGAGGTTATTATTAAAATACGAGGAAGGTTGGGTTGTGATGTGTGAGCCTTTTTAATAAACCTTCTTCAAACTGTTGCTCGGCTGTCAAGCGTATCATTTTCCAAAATCCAGTTCTACATTTTTATTTTGTTGTAACAAGAATATTTAATAAATGCAGACAATCATCAGGGATCAGACTACTGCTCTCTCGTTTTCAGGGATATTTCTTTCACACAAATAATAAAAAAAAGAGACTCCAGAACAAAAAACTGACAGAGAGACTGTAATCAGAAAACAGATAAAAAGTGAAAAATGGTCAGCTACCACGTCAAGTTTTAGCTCAGAATCTGTAAAATTGGTTGAGTTGGAGCCATTTTTTGTTGGTCAGTGAGCTGTGGCAGCCAATCATATTCATCTGGTTCATGAGATATTTTGCTAACACACACTCACAGACAAGGGTAAAATCATGGGTATATGCGGTGGGTGATGATAATCTCAACAAGCAGATTATTGGCAAAAGTGTAGCCTTTTGGAACTCAGAAATTTTTTTGTAATTTACTGGAAATTTTTAGTTTATTGGTCTTTAACATTTAGTGTCTTGGCAGGGCCATGTGTTTATCCTGTAGTTTAGGTGTAATAATGTGAACTCTAAGTTTGAGGTCATGGTTCTCAATCAGAATCTGGGCCTCTTGTTCACAGATGATGTCCAGACTCAGGGACACAGAGGGATTATCAGTATTAAGTACCACAAATTGATGCTCAAGTAAAAGTACAAGTATCTATGGTAAAAGTTAAAGTCTCCTTTAGGAATATTAGTTGAATAAAAGTCTTAAAATCTAAAATTTTTTGTACTTAAGTATTAAAAGTAAATGTATTGATTTAAAATGAGCAGTTAGATTTTCTGTAATGACATTTATTAGGAGGTGACCTCCCCAAAACAATGCAGAA
>JARVGW010000624.1:15449304-15467264 GCA_031762495.1 Anablepsoides rubrolineatus | reverse complement strand
TATGGACAGTATTTATTTTTTACAATAACAAGCTGGAATGAAAACAAGCAAAAATGAAATAAAAGTAACAACTTTCTTTTTTCTTGCCTGAAAAATAATTACTCAGGTACAGATACCCAAAAACTCTACTTAAGTACAGTAACAAAGTATTTGTACTTAATTACTTTACAACTCTGGGGATTATATATCCTCTCTGGTCTGGGAACACCTTGGGGGTCCCTCAGGAAGAGGTGGAGCAGAGACAGAGATGAGAGAGTAGTTTATGAAACAAGCATCATGATTCTTATGTTCTGATTTCTTCAGTGTCACAGTATTCCAGCACAGACCCATAGTGGCCTTCACCAGAGTCACAAAGTCTACCAGTGTTATGAAAACAGGTTTATTTGTTAAGACAATCAAGTGTTTCTGATTCCTCTTAGAGAGATAAGAAGAACACAAGAATCTGGTGAGAGATCCACAATAAAATTCTATCACTGCTGCTCTGAGAGTGTCTTGTTCTGTTGCCTCTGTGTGTGGTTCTCCAGTTGCACAGCTGCACAGAGGAAGTCACTTCACCACATAACACCACAGTGCAAATGCATGTGGAAAACAACGCAGAATGTGAACAATCAATGTTTAATAACCAGTGTGCAGTGTACAATTTCAATGTGCAAAAATCCCCATGTGAAAAGTGGGTGGTGGTTAATTATTTGATTTTATCTTGTAAATACTTTTACACCTTTTTTTTTTTTATACTTTTCATCCTGACACCATATAAGGGAACACCTAACTTCGTTGTACTTGTTACAATGACAATAAAGATATTCTGATTTTGAAAAATAAATAAAAAGGAAGAAGGCTCCGACCTGCAAAGCTGATCTGGCAACTGCTATCAATAAGAGTTGGCACCAAATTGATGAAGTTTGTTTGTCACTCATCAAGTCCATGCCTCAGAGACTGCAAGCCGTTATAAAAGCCAAAGGTGGTGCAACTAAATATGTATTTTGAATTGTCTTTTGTTTATCTGTTTTTCATGATTCCATACTTTTTTCCTCAGAATTGAGTGATTCCATATTTTTTTTCCCCTGTGCTTGGTCAATAAAAGTAACATTCACTGACTTCCACAATGTTTTCTCTTTTGAGTGTTCCTGAAAGCCAACAAGTTGCACTTTGGAATGATCTTATTATTGTGTCATGTTTTTGATCTGAGTTTGTTTTACAGAATGAAATGTCTGAATGAGTGCTCATCCAAGACTGCTGATTCCATACTTTTTGCCAGGGGTTGTATAAAGAAACACCTTTTTCTTTAAAAATAAAAATAAAAAAGACTGACTCAATCATAACCATTTTAGGGTTTTGTAAGGTTGATTAACTGTGACAGACATCTTAAATTGTGTTAACTGACTCCAAAAATCAACCAATTGTAGGAATCAACCCAATGATCAATTCTTGAAAGTGTTATAATAAAGTGTCTAGTGGTTCATGAGATATTTTGCTAACAAATAGACAAAAACAATGCATCAGTTATAGTGTATGCAATGTAACGCTTTGACCACCAGAGGGCGCTAGAGTGCTACAACTGCAGACAAAACACTCAAACCAAACTTTACCACAGGTAATTTATTTATTTATTAATTTATTCACCTTAAAAATTTCTACTATTATTTGGGTTAAAAGCGTTTTTTTCCAGCCAAGTAGCCTACCTAAAAATAATATGTATATTATTTATACATTAAATTGAAGTTTGGAGACATTTTAAAATGCTTTTTTTTTTCAGAACCACATCTGACACTTGCGACGGTCAGGAGGGGGGTGGGGGGTTGCGGTGCGCGACTGCTCTTCTTCTGAATAAATAAAAATTACGTAACACAGATGTTTGCACTTATATTTAAAATATTTGACCAAAGGAAAACCAGAACAGATGAATATGATTTAGTTTTTTATTTCTTTGACTGTATACGACACGTACAGGAGACACAACATTACCAGCCTTGGTCTATTATTATTATTATTATTATTATTATTATTATTATTATAGAAGCAGCAGAAGAACAAAGGTTATTAAAGGTTATATTTTTAACTTCCATAATGGTAGATATTTTGGAACAATCAAAGCTCAAGTTAGAGAAACTAATTATTTTGGCTTTGAATTAACTCTTTTATGACAGAGCACTTTGAAAACTCTCTTGGTATGTACAGAGTTTAGTTATAATAATAATAATTCAGTTATATTTTACTCTGCATGTCTTTTATTGTATAGTAGTTTTTCCTGTCTCCTTTATCTCCTTTATTTTATAATAAAAATAAATATATGTCAGCACAGTGTAAAATCACAATTCCATATGAAATTAAACATGTCTAATCTGCTTCACAAAGTTGTTTGTTTCCAAGTGTTTCAGCAAACCTTAGGTCCAGGTAAACCTTCTCCTGGAAGTCCTCTGACTCCTGGTGGACCTCTTGGTCCTTCGACTCCCTGCAGAATTGAATGCAGTAAAATATTTATTAAATGCAGTTCTTGATAAATACTGTAGCCTTGTTTGTTTTAGAGTGTGTTACATAGACAGATCAATCTAATAAATAAATATTTTCACGACATATACTATATATAATTGTTTCATGAATATAATGTCTCATCTTTAATGACATTATTTATTTATATTTTAAAGTTTGAGAATGGTCAAGCCAAGATTTTCTTGTTCTCATCGTACTTGCCTTCTGGATCTTTTGCTAAATTTAGATCTTTCATCACTTTAAACCCTTAGCATGACAAAAATGACAGTTTTCTATAGACTTGAAATAACCTTTGGTCCAGGAAGCCCTTCTCCTTGGGGTCCTTTCCCCCCTTGAACTCCTTGTTGCCCTTAGGGTCCCTGTAAACATGGATAAAGGTGCACGTCACCCCAACAGTAACAGATCTAACATTAAACAGGGGTTTTCTTATAAGATCAACAAGTCTTAACCACTAAGTTAATTAGATCCAATTTGACATCTTCTGTTTCAAATATTTATCTTCATGCCTTCAATCATGTCGTACTGTTTACCTGTTTGGTCTCTTACAATAAATGAAATCTTAGAACCCATAGACTCTATAACAGGGCCTACAAAATTCATAACAAACGTCCTGGTTGGACTCATCACTGTACAGTTCTTTCATTGTCAGATGCTTTAACTTTTCAGAATTATGTTTTGTATAGTGGTATTCATTTATATTTTCAGATTTTCCAAGGTGCCAATTATGGAACTCTTTGTGCTTTGATGCCCAAACCAAATTTTGGAAGTGGTCGTTTAACTAGATCTGTTACAGGCGGACAACTGATATTACCAACTTTTAACAATTGTTTCGGCCAGAGGTCATTTTTCTATGTTTATACTAAAGCATGGAATGATATTCCTCAAAATATAAAGTCCATTTCAAAACTACAGCCCTTTAAGAAGACTCTTGTCTGCCATCTGCTGGACACCTTTTCTTGTGATCATATTTAGATGTCCGATGGAGAAAAATTGATCTCATGACTTATGAATCAATATCGCCAAATTTGAATGAAAATCGATTTTTTAAACCCAGCCCTAATTAGTTGTGCCTCTGTAAACAAACTGAACTGAAGCTCCCAGTAAGGAAAATGAGGCCATAGAGTAAATCTGTGCTGGACCCTCCCTGCGGTCTGGTTTGTAATGTATCCGACATCGATGGTCTTCTTCACAGGTGGTGGGCACATGTGGAGGTGGCATCTTGTCTCTGTTTCAGCTTTGGACCAGGAGTCAAAGCTTGCCCCCAGACCTGGTTCAAGGGGCTCCTTTTTTATTTGTTTTTTTTTAATGATGTATTGTGATGCATTGGTTTTTTTCCATCAAGGTTTTTGAATCACTGTTTATTTGAATCCTTACCAGAGGCTGATACCTCAGACAACAGAGACTCCTGGGCCCGTATTTATCAAACTTCTTAGAATTACTCTTAAGTATGCTGCTAAGAGTGGACTTATGTGTAAAAAAAATTAAAGCTCAGAGAAAAAGTCAGTTATGAAGCGTCTCAGTCTTCTTAGGCAGCCAGGCAGGGGAGCAAAAATGACTAGTTGGGCCTAGAACCACCTTTTGGGATCAGCTTCTCCTCTGGGCTGCAGTGTCTTCAAGCTGAGCTTCCTCATCACAGAGCACGAGCACACACACACACACACGCACCCACCTGTGCTGAAATGGGTGGGACAGAAGCGGAGGGAGGTTTTTAAAGAGACAAAGGCCAATTTCAAGGCGTTTACAAACTGATATGATGAGAAGTCAAGTTTATTTTCTATTTAAACATATAAACAACAATTTAATAACAACTGAAGGTGACATAGATACTTTATTATGGTATAGAATTGAAATATATGCCTGAGAAACACATAATATTGACCCTTTAAATGTTCATACTAATAAAAATGTGTGCCTCTAGAACAAATGCAGTTAAGTACTTCAAGTCTTTGATCTTGAGTCTATGCACAGATTTTATTTACTGTCTAAAGACATTGCTATTATTTTGGTAAGCAAGTTGATCTTATCAGCAGGTTTTTAAGAAATAAAATTAAGTATTTTAATCAGAAGGTGTAAAGAGATTCAACAGCAAGTGCAATATACAGTAAAATAGTTATACGTATGTGGTTTTGTTAATGACATTTTTAACATTCACCTGGTATAGATGACCCCAGTATAACATTGTGAACTAGTAAAATAGTATATTTCAGGTTGTTTGTGTGTTAATGTATTTGTGATCAAAGGGTGAACGAGGAACTTCAAGGAGAAACAGGTATTGGACCAAAAGTAAGTCATCCCTGCAAACTGACCTTCACTTTATTGTTCTTCTCATTTATTTGTGATGAATAAAACTCTTTAAGATTCTTATACTCAGCTGGTAAATCATATTACAGGGTGACATGGGATTCCATGGTCAACTCCTCCAGGAGTGGGTGAACCAGGCCCTCCTGTAAGTTACAAATCATAAAATATATGATCACGATAAGTCAAATGAGAATCCAAAATAATTTCAAGATAGAATGAACTCCACACTTCTTATATAGGTTATAAGAATATTATTTAGCAAGATCATTTTATTTTTGGTCAATATTCTTCTCATGCAAAGTGAATGGACAACACAAATAAGTGACTTATTCAGGATTTAAATGTGATCCATAAATAAATGTGATCCTTTATTTGACATAATCAGACAAAATCACTACAGCACACTTAATTGTGAGCAATCAATTTCCAATAAAAGTTTAGAACCAACAATAACGAGCACGCTTCGAGCTTTGTTAAGTGTCAATCAAGCACTTAAATAGAACACAAACGTCAAGCTTTAGATGTTGAATACCAGACATTTGAGGCAAATAAGGTGTTAGTTTTCCTAACGTTTAACTTAAATAAATGTGGGTTTAACCAGAAGACAAGGTGTCTCCTCGATAGCGATGCTCATAACAGCCAGTTTAGCATCATGCGTACATCTGCGAGGAGATATGTGTCTTCTGACTTCTCTCTGACTTCTGGGTGGAAAACTGTTAGTTACTAAAGAAGCTTATTTTTTTATTTCCACCTTCAGAGGTTAGATTAGAAAAGGAAGACACGGGAAAGTGTTAGAAAAGACTCGCTGTGCCTTCTGAAGCTAAACAAAAGATTGCTTCTGCACAGTTGAATAAACAAAACTTATCATGACCTACTCAGTTAGAACTCTTTAAAAATAATGACTGAAAGAATGAATTACTTCAAACTCAAACATTTGCAATATAATTCAGACAAACAAAACATTGATGTTTCATCAACTTAAACCATAAGGATTAGTTTAGCTTAATAAAGATATTTTCACAGAAAGATCCATAGCTGAATCCATACTAACTCTCTGTGAGTAATTTGTGTTTATCAATGAATTTATCCAAACGATTAGTTTTTCAAGAATTTTGGAGAACTGAGGGAGTAATGAGACAAGTCTGTAGTTTGTGAAGAGGTGTTTGTTCCCTGTTTTAAACAGAGGTACAATTTTTGCTATTTTCATTTTATTTGGAAATGTACCGGTTTGAAATGATAAATTAGAAATGTATGTTAATGGTTTAGAAATTCCCTCAGTGACCTTTTTCAGAACAAACATGTCAGTATCAAACTTTCCTCTGCAGCGTCTGCATACAACACAGCGAGAGATGATTCTCCTGGCAGCAGAATTAGCATTGATGACCCAGTACTGTTTTCTCAGTTTGGACAACATGTGTGATGTAAATCAGTGAAGAAATATGCATATCTTTAATTAAGATTGCAGGATGTTTTGCTTCCACAGGCATGGCTGCTTTATTTCATCAGCCACCCACTCTTAGGATCCCATCATCTACAACTGGATCAAGTTTGTAAAGAGGACTTTTTTAAGACATGCTTGATGAGAGCAATTTCAGTTTTGAGTTTTTGTTGTGCATACTGATTAATGGCTTGCTCTGCTTTGGCCAGGTCCTCTGGAGTCAGGTTTTGTACATTAGTTTCTTTAAATCTCTCCATTTTTGCTTTTGACTCTCTAGACTGTTTTCACAAAGGTTGTCTGCAACTTTGAACTCCTTTCTTTTCATTCTCAGCAACATAAGGATTTCTTTAAGCTTAAGTAACCAAGCAATGCATTTTTTAAGCTTCATCCAAGATGAGAAGTGATGGATCAGACAATTGGTAGCGTTTTTTGATTCTTTAACAACAGCATTTACTTTCAGCTCTTTTTTGACCTCAGGGTCATCTGAAGAATTTGCATTGTCTTCAATGTTCATTTTAGGCCAGTCCTCCTCTGACCTATGAAGAAACTCTGATTCATCTTCTTCATTTAGGAAAGTCATCAGCTCTCATCCCTCTAGTCTAGATGCTTCATCAGCAGGGTTTCCTTTGGAACCAACATGTCTCCATTGATTCACATCTGTGGCTTCTCTGATAACAGAAACTCTGTTTGCCACAAAGGTGTGAAAATGTCTGGTTTCATTGCAGATGTATTTCAGTACTGTTGTACTATCAGTCCAAAAAACTGACTTTTGCAACATCTTGTCCACTCAAACTGCTAGAACTGCTACTGTCAGCTCCAGACAGAAACAAACAGAATCTACAAAAGGGCTTCTGTTTCTCAGAGATTGATGCTGACAAGATAGATCTCTAACTTGCCTTGCCGAAAAAGCTGGCGAGAGCTGGAATGCGTTTGCAAAACGCAAAGTATAGTTCTGACAGGGTATTGTATGGGGGGCCAAATGTAAAATGTAAATGAAATAAATAAATTAAATAATGATTTGTTTTTTCTTCTCTTATGTCTTTATTAGATCTTAAATACTGAAAGTTTACAGAATCACTGGTGACAGGATGAGGAGGGGTAATTAATCAGCAGGAAAACAAACATTTCTCCTGAGGATCACATGGCAGCAGGGCCTTTGATGAGGCCTTCACTTTCCCTGTCTGTGTGGGAAAGCTGAGCATCAGATTACGGCGGTGCTCTCTCGGGTTTTGCAGCTCGTCTGATCTGGATGTCTGTTTGTTGAGTCTGGATGTTTCAGGTTGATCAGATGGAGACACTGATCTCAGATTGCTGGTTGGTTCTGAACGACTCAGAGAAAAACCCAAAGCTCTGAGGAGGTTAGCACAGATTTGTACTTTCACAGCCAAGGATGAAGAAAAGCTTTTAGAGGTTGAACATAAATTAAAATATAAAAGTTCTGCTGCTATTTCTGTCAAAGACAAAAATGTGTGAAAACTCAGATTTAGGATTTACTGGCTGAGTCAATACAATCAGGATTTTAATTGACTGTAATTTAACTCCATACTTTGTGCTATTTTAACCACTTGTATATCAAAATGTTCAGCTCATGTAGGAGATGGATGCCAACTTTTAAACAATTTAGCTTAAACACTTTTCAGTTCCTCAAAAACATTTTCTCCAATCTGTTTTTTGTTTTTATGTCACTTTTACCCACTATTCTGCTGCTGTAGCTAATATTTTGCTAACATTTTGATACTATTTTGCTGTGTAGTGAGTGTTTTGCTATTTTTAGCTTCTAATGACCATTTAGATATTTTTAACTTTTAGCTAGCCTTTTGCAACTGTAGGTTTTAGCTACTGTTCTGCTACTTTTAGTTTTAAGCTAAGATCAGATACTTTTAATTTACTTTTTACTACTTTTAGTTAGAATTCTGCTTTTTATCTATCTATCCTTTTGCTTCTCTTACCTTTTACTTAATCTTTTGTTACTTTTGACTTCTGGACAGTCTTTTGAAACCTTTAGCTATCATTCTAACTTTAGCATTTAGCTTCCCTTTTGCTAATTTAGTTTTTTAGCAACTTTTAGGTAAACTTTTACAGTTTTAGCTGATGTTTCATTTTCTCCTGCTGCGGTTAATCACATGAACACAACAGTGAGATAAAAAAATAATTGTAAATAAATGTTTACTATAACCTTTTGGCCTCAGCACCTTTTTTTAAAAAAAAATATTATAGTTAATTCAATTCAAAATGGCCAACATTTAACTTTGGAAAACAAAAAACATGGCTGCAGCTCAGTCTGATTTACAGATATTAATCTATAAGTTGTTGTGGTAGTAGCTGAGAGTCATCTCCATCACATTTTAGCAGCAATAGATCACATAAGATCTTTACGTTAAACCTAACCTTTAATTAACAAACTCAACTCTTTTTTTATTACATAAACCACTGGATGGATGTTTGAGACAATCATTAGGTGACTGAAACAATGGCTGCAACTAATCCAGTTTTAAAGAGGGTTAATAGAGGCTGAGATGTATCGGGCGCAGCCAGGTCGACGCCTGTAAACGGACGGAGCTGCAGCTGAGGGCCTCGACTTTAAGTGATGCTTTGTGCAACACAATTAGCCACACACAGCCCCGCATCAAACCGTCATCTCACTGTTGTGTTCATGTGAATATGAGCTGCAGCAGGAGTCGATGAAAGCCTAATATTCCCAGGCCAGACCCCTGAATCCCCCCCACCACACCACCTCTGAGGCCCGGTGTTTGTGTGACCTGACAGACGGAGATCAGACTTGAAGAGAGATGAGTGGGAACCCAGCGAGCACGCTCAGGTTTCCTGGTTTCGAGAAAAGATTTGTCCCGTCCATTCAGATCCCACGGAGGTTCCCATGTTACTGCGCTGCAGTTTTTTTTGTTTTTTTTTTTTGTTAAACTATCTTTCTCATCTCACACACACACCCACACACAAACCATGTTGGGGTTTCTATCCTTGTGGGCACTTTGCATTCACTTCCATTCATTTTCCAATCATTTCTACAGCCTAATCCTGACTCCTTACCCTAAACCTAACCCCCCACACTACATACCTAACTCTAAACTTAGTCTAAACTCAATTAACCCCGCACCCAAAATCATTGGAAACTTTTCTCTTGTCACTAATCAGCTGAAGAGGGCCTCCTCCAGCCAATTACCTAGGAAAAGGCGGGAAGACGAGTGAACAGGTGTGGAAATAACCCCACAAAACAGGCAGGTTAGAAAGAGGGGGGGGTCTCAGTTTAAAAAGGGTTTAATATGAGAGGAAGGGGGTCAACCCAGGAGGTACAAAGGGGGGAGACCCAGAGGAAGAAAAGGCTGAAGAGCTTTGATCGAGGTCAGAGTGAGCAGCGGTGCAGGAGGGACTCCAGCTTTGCTTTTTAACCTCTAATTTTAACATAACTGCTTTTTTTCCCACTTATTTTTTATTTTTCATTTAACTGAGAGATGTGGTCGATCCTCTGAAGATGACCCCGGGCAAACGTCTCTCGGGGTTGGAAACGGCTCGACTGGCCTTCGTCCTCCTGCTGATCGGTAACGCCGCTGCTGTTTCCACGCAGTTTAACGGATACAACTGTGACGCCACCTACCACAGCAGGTTTCCTGGTGAGAAAAAAAAAGAAAACACTTAAAAGTATTTAAACTTCACCCACTGCTGAAGAGGAAAAAAAATTGATTCTATAGAAACAAAGTTTTGTCCTTGAACAGCGACTCATTGGCTTTGCTTAGAGTTGGCTTTGAATTAAAAACAAGATTAAAACCATTAAAAGTTAATTATTTCTTTAAGACTGTTTATTAAATCTGTTTTAGAAAAGTTTTTAAGAAAAGAACGTGAAATTTTTTTATTTAAATAAAAAAAATCACATTTTTTTAATAAACAGGATTTTTAAAATTTATGTTCCAACTCTCTGAAATAATCTTTTCTCTGCTTTTAAAAGGCAAAAGACGATCGATAGTGGTTGTTCATGTCTGTCTGTTAGCAAAATATCTCATGAAGCTTTGGATAAATTTTAATGAAACTCTCAGAAACTAATCCTTGGTTGAACGTCTACAACTGATAAACTTTTGAAGTAAGCCTCCTTCAAGATGGCCGCCACAGCTAATCAATCTTAGCAAACACAAAAATGGCTATGACTCATTCAATTTTAAAGATGCTGAATTAATTTTTGGTGTGGTAGTAGCTGAGAGTTTTTCCCAACACATACTGTAAGCACTAGCAGACTGCACAAGGTCTCATGCTTTTGTTTAAGAACAAACAGAAATTTTATTCTAGATTTGACCAAAATGATGAAAATGCCATTTTCAAACCTAAATGTCATTGAATTGTGGTCATCTTAAACCTGCAACAGTTGCTGGAAAAATAAAGCTGCTGTTTCAGAAAATCAGGAATTAAACCTATGATTTTATTGATTCTGTTCAGTTTTTAAGTTGTAAATAAATCGTTATTCTTTCTCTGTGGCTCGTCCAGCTGAGCGAGACATCAGCATCTACTGTGGGGTCCAAACCATCACTCTGAAGATCAACTTCTGTCCGGTGCTGTACTCCGGTTACACCGCCTCAGACCTGGCCCTGAACGGCCAACACGGCGACCCTCAGTGCCGAGGCTTCATCAACAACAACACCTTCCCCACAGCGGTCCTGTTCAGCATCGGCCTCAGCACCCTGGAGGCCTGTGGCACCAGCCTGGTGGTAAAACAGCACCAGAACACAACACAGTCCTGTTGTTTTTATGGAGAAAAACTGAAATGTTTCTGTGTGCAGGTCAGCACGGCCCACGGGCTCAACGCTTACGGCAACATGTCTCTGGTTCAAATCGGGAACATCTCGGGCTACATCGACACCCCCGACCCACCGACTGTAATCAGCTACCTGCCCGGTTTGTTGTATAAGTTCAGCTGCAGCTACCCGCTGGAGTACCTCGTCAATAACTCACAGCTGGCTTCGTAAGTTGAGCCAAAAAAACTAAACTAAACGTTATTATTATGCTCTACACTCAAAAAACAGATATAATGGAATTTAATTTAAAAAATATTTAAAAAATAAATGTCAAGTAAATGTGTTATCTTTACAATATTCAGTTGAGTGGAAACAGTTTTTTTTATTAAATCCACTACATCTGTTTTTTGAGTGTATTTTTGGTTTTCTTATAAAACATTTTAGCTACTGTTCTGCTAGTTATAGCTTTTAGCAAACCGTTTGTTTCTTTAACTTTCGGCTAGTTTTTGGTACTTTTACATTTTAGCTATAATGCTGTTAGTTTTAACTTTTAGTTAGCCTGTGGTAGTACTTAGCCTTTAGCTGTTATACCTTTCGTCTACGTTTATCTTTCAGGTACTGATCTGCTATGTTTATTATTTAACCTGGTTTTAGCTACATTTAGCTTCTTGCCTTTTGACACTTGTTTTGTTGTAGTTTTGTGGGTTGAAATTAGTTTGTTGTAATTTTATTTGTTGTAAATTGAATGAATTTTTGAGTTGGTGGTTGGTTTTATTTTGCGAGTAGAGACAGATATTATAGGTTTATACTTCTTTCTGCTCCTTTTCATTCATGACTTCTTTTAACTTAGTTTTGTTTTCCTTGATATTCCGAGTTTGTATGCATCGTTTATTTTATTTTTTGTTTATTTTTTATTATTTACTTTTTATTGACTTGGTTTTTTTCTTCCTTTTTTATTGTTTCACTGGATCTTTTTTTTTTTATTATTGGATTTTTTTTTATTGGATGACTTACTGTTTTGTACTCATATTTCAATTCATGATTGAAATAAAAATAAACTTAACTAAAAAAAAACTTTGTAACTTTTTACTTTGTCAAGTTAGGTTTCATCTATCTTTTTGCTCGTTTTATACAATTTTGTCACATTGAAATAGCTTTTTGTTTATTTTATCTAACCTGTTGTTCATAATTAGCATTTTTCCTGTTTACCATTTAGCTATTTTTAGCTAGCCTTTTGCTTTTTTTCAGCTACGTCTCTACTCCTTTTAGCTAATTTTCTGTTTCTTTTAGCTTTAATATTTTCAGCTAACATTCATGTATTCTTCCCACATGCTGCATTTTCAGAAAAACATATTTACTCTAGTTTAATTTATACTTTAGTTTTTTAAAACTTAACTTGTTTATTAAGCTTGAAAAGGTTTGTGGTATTTTTGGGAGCAATTTAAACAGATTAAAGCTCACAGTTAATAAATCAACACTTTAGTCAAGGTCGAGAGAGGTTGATTTTTATTTTTTACTTTTTTTACAGAATCACTGCTTTAAAGTTCTTTTTAAAAATACATTCCACTTATTTTACGTTTTTTTTTTCCCAGCTCCTCTGCGGCTGTATCTGTCAAGGACAACAACGGCACATTTGTCAGCACTCTGAGTATGATTCTGTACAACGTGAGTCAGATAAATTAACATTTCAGCTCTGAAGAAACAGCTCAGAAAAGCTGAGTTTGACACATTTCATTCTGATTGCTGTCTTTGTAACAATTCTGTGAGAAGTGATTATCATCTGTGTAAAATCAGTCACAAACTGGCAACTGGTTATTTTTATGCTATGTGATCTTACAACAGAAGCTATTTATTATCTTAATAAGTGATATAAACAGGTTATTGTCCAAAACAGCCTTAAAAGTAAAACTAGAGACCATTACAGATTTTGTATTCAAATAATAAGCCCATGTTTGCTAACTTTATCTTTTAAACCAATAATGTTGATTTATTTTTCCTGCAGGATTCAACATACAGCTATCCTCTGTCTATCCCCACAACTGGACTCGCTCTGAAAACTAGAGTATTTGCTGCCGTGAAAGCAACAAACTTAGACAAACGGTACCAAATACTTTCCTAATATTCACATTTTACTTTCTCATAAGTTTTATTTAGCAGGACTTAGCATTAGTAGAAGCTAGCATTAGCAGCAGCTATCAGTAGCAACAACTAGCTGCCTTTGTGTGCATGAGTGTTTTTTAGCAAAAAATCTTTTATTGAAATTCTCTGTATTGCATCTTCTAGACTTTAGCATTTACAGCACACTTCCTGCAGGATTAATATATTTCTGCTAGAACATCTATGTAGTGTAAAACCAATGGAGATTTACAGATTTATAAAATATAATTTGTGTAAGTTGCTTAAAGTCTTGAGTTGTTTTAAGATGAAAGAAACTGACACAGCTAATCTGTTAGCTTTTCAATTGAGTCTGAACTAATCTATATTTTTATAAAATGAGGATATCTGCAACAGATAAGATAATAATGTTCATAACATTTCAACAGAACTGAACCATCTCTTTAAGACATATTTAAAGCCGTTATTAGAGAAACCACATCAAATCAATGAGGAATAGATGAGATTTCTGATAAGATCCTCCACTGCGCCTTTTTCCCACCATCATCTTTTGCAGATGTAGCCTTATTTTCTACGCTTAGCCGACTTTCATTATGCCATTATGGTATTATTGGACTCGAAGGCGCCAGTCTGCAGCAAAGAAAGCCCAAACCTGTGCTTTCCCATGTGCAGTTAGATCTTTATCCCATCTCACAGCTCTGTCCCTTTTTGCAGATGGAATATCTTGATGGACTACTGTTACACAACCCCCTCAGGGAATCCTAATGATGAACTCCGCTACGACCTGTTCTTTGGGTAATCTTGCTTTTTTTTTTGTCGTTCAAGAAGATGACTTGATAAATCACAAAAGAGGAGTCATTATCTTTTCATGCTCTCAGCATGCCTTATACTCATGAGTGCCACTTACGTCTGTCCTCTGACGGCTTAAGCGCACATCTAGACGTCCCGTGTGTCATTTTTCAGCGTGTGCGCATGTAAAAGTCTGTTGCTTTTTTCAAACAGCTGCTACAAAGACCCCCAGACGACGGTTTTCGAAAATGGGAAGAGCCAGTTGGGTCGTTTTTCCTTCGAGGTCTTCCGATTCGTGAAACACAGACACCAGAAGATGTCCACTGTGTTTTTGCACTGCGTCACCAAACTTTGCCGGGCAGACGACTGCATCATGCTCATTCCAGTAAGAGTTTTTATTCTCCGTGAGGAACGCTTCGCCTCAAATAGACGAGGACTGAAATATAATGCTGTGATTGGCAGATCTGTGGGCGACGACGCAGGAGGGATGGAGTCCAGGGCCTCCATCCACCGCCAGCAGCCTCCGGGAACGCTGTTATCTCTGCCGGTCCCATCATCACCAGGAGTGGTAATGAACAACTACAACAACAACAAATCTTTAGAGCACGGGTGTCAAACTCATTTTCACAGAGGGCCACGTGAGCATTGTGGCCCTCAAAGGAACAGCTGTGATTAACTTTGTTCCCTGTTTAACTTTGACTAAACATCACGTTCCATCCTCTCATTGCACCGCTAACAAGAAACAACTGAGCTCTGCATGGTATTTCCTACATAGAAACAGTGTTTTAACATATAAATTCAAATAAAATTTGTTTATTCATTTTACTAAAAACCAAACAAATAATTTTATACACAATATACAATAAAAAGAAAAATATAAAAAAGGAAAATAAGAAAAAAATATATATATATGTATATGTATATCAAAATCACAAATAAAATGAGATGAAAGGCAGCAGGCATATACTTTTATAAACACTAAAAATTACTACATGTAAGACTGACTAAATGACAGGGAATTCCCATTGGAGGGGCATTTACTTTTACAACTTGTAAGTGGTAAATTCCCACGTCTCAGTACAACTGGGCTGCAGCAAAAACAGCTGGGAAATGTAGAATTTAGGTCTATAAAGTACTTGAAAAAAATAACTAACTAAAAGTAAAATTACATGAACAGAAAAGGACTTTGGTAAAAATACATTTCACTGATGAGAAAATTACTTAAGTAAAAGTAAAAAAACTGTTCACAAAAATTGGGAAAGTAAAAGTAAAGGTACTTCTACACACTCTCTAATAAACAAATTGTTGAATTTACTGAACTAAACAAGCTCCACTGCCAGGTTGAGTAAATTGAGCAATATATGTATATTCTTTGCTCAATTTACTCGACAAATCTTAGTGGAACCAGTTGACTCGACTTTGTTGAGTAAATTCAACACTTTGTTTTTTTTAAATGATGACTTTGAACATATTTAATTTTGTAACGAGTAATAGGTGTTAATTTGTTACATGTTAAAGTAAAGAAATAAAAGTATCATTTTTAGCTTTAAAATGTAACGAAGTAAAAGTAAAAGTAGCTATTTAAAAAAAAATAGTTGGTAAAATTACAAATCCTAAAAAAAAAACTACTTAAATACTGTAAGTAAATGTACTTTGTTACTATAAACCTCTGGAATTTGCACAGCAAATTTCGGCTACTTTTGAACCCTCTGCAGCTCCACCTAGTGGTGGGATGCCATCATTTGGTAAAATAATCCACATTATAAGAGATGTAGTTTATGGTCAATTCAGCTTTGAAAGCAGCTTAGTTTAAGACATTAATCTTTGAAGCTCTCACAGGCCTTGAGTTTGACACATGTGCTTTAGAAAAACATGTTGACATTTAAAAAAAAACAATAATTTATGTGCAATCATTGAACACAAATTTGTTTTTCCAGATGAAACTCCCATCAGCAACTCCCAACTAGGTAAGAAAAAAAAAAGTTTTAAATGTTGAAAATTAGATTTATTGATCAGTCTTAAAGTTGTTTTTTTTTTTGTCCACCAGCACGTACTGATCCGTCTCTAATGAACCCGTTAACCAGTTCTCTGATCTCAGTTGTGGTCGTTCTGGGCGGAGTCAGTGTGGGCTTCTTCTTGTTTTTGCTCCGCCTCCTGCAGAAGTCCCGCCTCCAAAGAACTGCAGCCTCAGGAGTTTTGAACCCAAACTTTAAATGATATTAATATTAATTATACCAAAATGTCTTCTTATAGTTCTTAACCTGATATTATGTGTTATATATGACATGTTTTAGGTATTTATTACATTTAATACCTCATTTTTGAAACAAATATCAGTTTTTGTCAGTAGATGTGCTATATAATGGGAAAAAAACTATTTTAGATATCTTTTTTTTTTATTATTATTTTATAAATCTTGTCACTGTTAAAGGAATTTAAAAAGAGATAAAGTGTAAAATGTCCTCACCATATAAAAGCATGTAAATTGTTTAAATTTTCAAAAAAGTATTGTTCTGTTTTTGTACAAAAAAACTAAAAATACAGTCTTGTTGCTTTATGGTTACATTTATTTTTATGTGTCGTTATTGCATTTTCCAGTTTCTAACCATGACGTGGAACCACTGCAGTTTAATGTTAGGTTATGAAACAAATGTTGAAAAAACATTTTTTACATCCAAAAAACTATTTTAAATCAATCATGGAGTGAACAACACATTATATAACACACACACACACACACACACATATATATATATATATATATATATAGATAGATATTTCTTTGCTTCAAACACATTGTTGGTAACATGTTGAAGATTTTACAGACAATCTTCTGTGACCAATCAAAGGTGTTTGGTATGTTTCACTTTGGCTCTGGTGCTAAAAATGTCTAAAAATGTTAGTTACTTAATTTTACTAGAAAAAGATAAGATAAGATAAGATAAGATAAGATAAGATAAGATAAGATAAGATAAGATAAGATAAGATAAGGACTTTATTGTCATTGTACAGAGCACAATGAAATTACATTTCATTGTGGGAAAAAATAATTATTTTTATTAAATCCTTCAGCAAAGGTTTATAGCTAAAAATAGAACAGCTCAGAAGGATCCGTCTCTTAAAGCTCCCAAATTAATTCACTACACTTTAGTTCATTTATTTCACAATTAGTTCTAAATGAAGTGCCGTTTTAGAGCCGTTAACTGAATCACTCAATGAAAGTCAGGTGTGCAGATTGGTAATCAGAAGTGGGACACAGAAAAACAGAACAAACAGAGAAATTCTGCAAATAAAAACAAGAAATAAGGTTTGTAGAATTGGCAAATTGTTTTAAAACTAAGCCGAGAATGAAATTTGTTGGAAGAATACAACTCACCTGCAATACTGTCTGGTTAAAACATGTTAGAACTATAACAAAATACCATTAACATGCAGTTTATTTTCAAATTGTCATTATTATTAGTGTTATATCATTTGGTTTTTAATATAAATTCAGGACTGGGTTTTGCTAGGACTTTTGGACTTTCCTGACATGTTTTCAATTATTAGATAATCATAAACATGTTTAAATAAACACATCCACTAACCTGTGATTTATGGTGGACCAAAACTAACCTAATTATAAATAAAAGCAGAAAAATATAAATGGCCCAATATTTAAATAAATACTTAAACTGCACCAATTATTTTAAAAAGAGAATAATAACTCATTATTTAATATCATTTATTATTTATTTGACCTTCATATCTATTTTTCCAGCGTAGTTCTTACAAATTTGATATTGTAGCCCATGATTTAAATTTTATTTATTTATTTATGTATTTATTTATTTATTTATTTGTTTGTTTGTACTTGTAGATGCATTTGTGTCTTTTATTTTTTTTATATTTTTCCCCCATAATTCATTTCAGTCTTATTATGCAAATAAGGTGGGCGGTCCTTCTTGGGTCAGCTCCTCTCTTATTGGTCAACAGACAGGAAGAAGCAGGATCCATGTGCAGATCTACTGAGAGTTAGCCTGGTAAAAACCAGACCCTTGTCCTTCACTTTGCTTCGGACGAGGGTCTGGACTCTCTGTATAGAGAAGCGA
>JARVGW010000624.1:15401598-15424193 GCA_031762495.1 Anablepsoides rubrolineatus | reverse complement strand
AGACACTGCGCAGAAAATCGACGTTCTGTTCTCTGATTGGCCCGGACGAAATGCTCCCGATGAAATCCTTGTCTATGGGAGAAGTCCCAGACCTAGCAGTGAAGCGAAACTAGAATTGAGCGGAAATGCGTAGGAAGGCAAGGGCCAGGCTAACTGAGAGTGCTTGTGTGCCTCCGTTGGATTGACTGAGTTTATTTAAATGGGACAGTACATTTTAATGGATGCACAATGCTGTCGTAAATATACGGAATTTAGCAAAACGCTAATTTCCATCCGTAAATCAAACACCACAGTTAGTTTAATTGAAGTTTAAAGTTTAGTTTAAAACAAAAGCAAAGATGAAAAAAGGGTGTTGGAAAGTTTGGTTTAAACTTTAATCTAAACTGAGGCAGCACATGCATGCATCACATTTTCCAACATTTAGTTGGTTTTATTTTACAGTAACAAAAAAACTTAAGAAAATATTGAAGAAACAACAAATTTCTTGCAGAAAAAAATAACTCTAACAATGTTATCCAATTTCGCTGTTGAAATGTTATTTTAGAAGAACCACAATCTTGTCAAAAACTCAATAAATGATTGTTCGTGTATTGCTTGATGCCATTTACTTCATAAATTAGTTCTTAAATATCAGAACAGCGCTTGGTAAAGCTTTCTAAATGTCACGGTTCGTAGAGAGTCCAGACTTTAGATAACAGACCAAAACACCAGGTGCTTGTTTGATAACTGGCAAAATTAATCTTACTTTTTATTTCTTTTTAAACCATATTGATTTTCATCTCTTATGACCTATCTAAAAGTCTATCTGGTGGCTGCTGCATCTCACGTGTCACTTTCCGTGGCCGTTTTTGTGTCCCGCTCGGCTCTGCTAAATGCACCGCTCCTCATTACTCTAATCCCTCATTTCAGCAGCTATTCTGTGATGTATTCAGCTTCTACAATGTCCACTGATAACTAAAAAGGGAAAAATGGCTTCTATCATCCGCCCTCTCAGCTTACTATCAGCGATAATTGATTAAACCCGCCTCCTGAATATAGAAGCACGGCTGAGGTTTGGGCTTTGAACGTTGAACCCGCGTCGAGGTGAACCAGGAGGAAGAAAAGTAATTCAAAAATGAATTAAATGTAAAAAAAAATAGATGTGTCGTGTGCACTGGCAGAAACATTTTACTTTGGTTAAAGTATAAATAATGCAGCTGTTTTTAATGGCAACAAAATCTATCAAAAGCCCAGATTATGTTTAATATATTTAAATTTTCTTTTTCTGTGCTCTACTGAACTTTTCTTTTCTAAATTAAGCTTTCATGCTGTTATTTTCACTTATACACGTGTCAAACTCCAAATTATGGCTCTCATTAACATTTTATCCGGCTCCAAAGGTCCTAAAATGTGAAATATTTTTAAGTTTTCTTTTTTTGTCACTGTATTTAGTGCATTCTTTGCATGTTAGCCGGCCAACTTTGAAGCTTCTTCTGTGGTTTCTGCTTAATTTAAAGTCAAATGATTAGATTTTTAGTGAAATTATGGTTATTTATACTTTAGTGGAGTAATTATTATTCAGCCTACTTTTTACTTCTACTCCTTACTTTTTAATTAATAATTTAATTATCTGTCATTTCTAATTGTTACTTTTAAAAAATGCAAAAAGTATTTCATTTCTATTTAACTTTGACTTGTTTTTATTCCATCTTTTTATTGTTCAGAAAAAAAAGTATGAATAGAAATTTATCTGATACATGGAGCCCTTGGATAGAGTGAAGTTGATTGTGGTTGGATGTAGTTAAAACCAGTACTTTTTTCACTTGAGTAAAAAGCTTGAGTTGATAATTCTACTTCCAAAAAAGTATTTTAAACTCTAGTATCTATACTTCTACTTAAGTGACGAATGTGAATACTTTTTACACCTCTGCTTATATATATCACAAGTCCTGATAAAATATTTAGACCAACATTTTTGCATTAAAAACTTGTCACTTGGGGCTTAAGCTTCATTTGTTTTTCTCTGCAGTATAAACGTTCTTTGCTCAGTTTGGGCACTAAGACAACCTTTATCTCCTGAATGCAATTAATTACAAGTTAAAAGCAGAATTATCAGCTTATCAAAAGATGTAAGGGATCTGCTCTACAAAACCCTGTTAAACATGTTATCATTTTTACAATAAGAGGAAAAACAAAGATCAGGAAAACAATATAAAAGAGGAACAAATGTGGTTTAGTAACTTCGCAATTACCTTAAATGTAAAATGTGTGTCTGAGTTTAAAAGTTTTAAATTATTTTTCTTAACTTGCAGCTTTTAAATTAGTTTTGCAGAAGAGAATAGGAGCATATTTCCTTTTTATTGCAGTCGTTCTGGAGCCTCACGTTTATCAGTTTGATGAGGCAGGATTCTGATGTTCATGTAGTGTCAGCTGCACACGTGAAAATCTGTGTCAAATATTAAAAAGTATAAATCTCTGGATTCCTCTCTTCATTGTCTTTTCATCACTTTGTGCTACTGGACCAGTGCTACGTCTCTTTAGACCTCCGTCTCCATTTAAAGAAAATTCAAAATTGTTTGTCTTGTAAGACAAGAAAAACACCTCAAAACTTGGCAGAAAGAAAGTGTTAGCTATAATTATGAATTTTCTAGTCCTTCCAGGGTTCATAATGAATTCCGTCTCTCCTGCAGCCCAGCTTTAAATTTAAACCTTTACACATGCCCTCAGGTTTTCCTCTTTTTCCATTTAATAATCACACCGCAGCTACCTGAATCCACGGGGAGCCCAAGTCTTGATTTGATCTATCTCCGCTTCTATTATTAATACATAGCCTGAATGTACCCGTGTGATACGCAGTCGGGACACTTGTGAGGTTAGCTTTTTTACCGAGAGCTTCTTCAAAGCAAACATCGTCTTGTCACCCCTCTGGAGAGCGGGGGACAGCCAGAAGGTCTGCATCTACTTCCTGGCATTCTGCTTCATTGGACACCAAAATGAGACCATCTCCATGTAGTTTCTGCACCGCATCACTCTGTGTGTGTGACGCCTCAAGCACCTCCAACTGTGTTAATAGCTAAACTTATGCAACCCTAAACCCTGTACAAACAAATGGGTCCATGCATATGTTCCCTAATGGAGTTTTTTTTCTCCTGCTTGTTTTAAAAGACATTTAAGGAGGGAGCCAAGCATTTTTCACAGCTTTCTTAGGTAGAAGGGAAATCAGGGATGAACCCCAAATGAGCTAAGAAGGTCTTTAGTTCAGAGTTTTGCACATACTTGATGTAGTTTTTATTTGTTGTGGTCTCACATCTCAGAATTGAGCAAAGCCCCATGCTGCTTTGCCCAGTGTACTTTTAAAAATACTCTGACCTAAATCTTTACGCTACATCAAACTGTCACACACCCATTTGATCTAACTCTTGCTAGAACAGAAAATACTCAACACTGAGATCCTTTTGATATTTAAACTGCCTCAAATACATCAGAAACAGATTAAAACAGAAACTAAATCTATTTATAAAAATATATATTGCACCAGTAGAGTTACAGATAAAGGGCAGAGCCATGTGTTTTGATAAACACAAAATCCTGTTGTTTTGAACAAAGCTGCTGCCTGACACCTTTAAGACCTTTCTGTTTTTATCCAGCTTTCTTTGTGAGATTGAATTCATCGTTTCAGTGCTGGGCTTGATGTGATGTTTTACCTCTGATAATGAAATATTGACGTTTTATTATATCTTTTCTGGCGGCCTCTGTCTCCAGTGAAGAGAGCGAGCATGTAGCTTAATAACGTCGCTGCCTGGAGAACAGCTTATTCAAAAAGGCCGTTTGCTAATTAGATCCTCCAGAAATGAAAGGCTTTTGTTATCTGCGGCTCTCTCTGCTGGATTAAATAATCTCATAGCGGCGTCGCTCTCGTCTGCGAGCAGCTCCGTCTGGTGGTCAGGCTGAAGACAAGGAAGGTGTGTTTGAGGCCAGGAAATTACAGTGGCTGTTTTGATTGTACTGCAGTGATGTGGAGATTAATACTGAAGCATCAATGATAGCAGAACTTTATGCTCTAAAATCAATTCTAAAATCAAAATATTGATACTTTGACTCCTCAGTCATTTCAGATAATCATTAACAGAAACACAGTGGAAATTAACTGAACTATCGACATCTTGTCTAAATCATACATCATTGATGGGAACTACTTTTTCTTCCACCTGGCTAAAATGAATGTGAACTTCTAATATAATTTAATATAGTTTATAAAATATACATCTAATATTGTACACATTTTAGTTGTTTAATTTTTGAATTGCATCATAAATGTTTTGAGTTTGTATTTATGTCTTTCTTGTAACAAAAAGAGTGATTCAAAGTCACGTTCACTAATGCTATAAATGCAGTATTTGTTATACGAAGTAACTATCTCAAAAACAAAATAAAACAAACAAACACAAAAAAGAACAATAAATGTGTCTGGAAATGCTGGAATTATACTATTACCCCACTAGAGTAACTGTTTTTCAGAACATCTATGGAGATAAACTGGGGTCATAAAGATTGATTTAAAAAATTGAAACTGAAAGAAAATTATTGAAACTGGGAATAAAAACACTAAAAAACTAAAACTACTTGTCATATTCTATTTATTTTTTATTTTTTCAAACTTCTGGCTCTGTTTTACGAGGGGGGTGGGGCCTCAGATGAGAGTGGGTGTTGAAACATGATTTACAGCTCAACACTGACGCTGGACAAAATATTCCCAGCTGATGTATTTAAAACATTATTGAGATTGAGATTAGGATGATTAGGTGCTTCCCTGTTGTAATCTACGTATGCCAACACAATTTATAATATACTGACATGTGAATTATGACATAGACAGAATATGAAACTTAATAAAATAAACAGATTTTTTAAAAACAGATTTGTTTTGTTTTAACAAACTTTATGGCTCCATACACCTCCACTTGAGGCATGCCATGCTTTTACAAGCAGTACATTATTATGTGCAGAACAAAGTGGATGTTGCAACATTTATAATCAATTAAAATCTAGTTACAACATTAGTCTTCATTTTGTTAGCTGCATAAAAAGCAGGACTTGATTTTTTAATTTAAAGATGGCATTACTCAAAAAGAAAACTGGAACTTAAGAGAATAAATGGATCAACTTGTCATTTATTCATGATAGTTATGTTAATTTAATCACTTAGTGGATGCCTCATTAGTTTATTTGTGCATCTTTTTACATTGCTCATTGATTATTACAATAAAACATTTCTTCTAAAAGCAGACGCTGTAGTAAACTGTCTTCAGTTCTGGGAAATGAAGAGGATTCCTTCATCAAACTGAGCATCAATGTTTTAACTTGAGGAATAAATGATAAAATAAAGTGGAGCCGTGTTCAAAATTCATTCATGCATTCACTTGAAGTTTTCTTCAGTTTCAGCGTCACGCACGTTGGAGGCAGAGAAGATCAAATCTGCGTGTGGGGATTTGTGGAGTCGTGTTTTTGAGCTATCCCCCACTAGAGGGGGCATAATCACCATATTTATCTAATCTTTTCATGGCTCGTCAGCTCACCTGCCCACAAGGACATTAATTGGTTTATTTTGCAGATAGCTTTACTCCCAAAAGCATGCAGTAATAAAGAGGTGGACTCTGAAAGCTTCACACCTGAGCAGGAGAACTTTTAATGCTGCAACTTAACCAGGAGGTTACTTCATATCAGATTTCTGAAGTGGTGTGAGGCCCACAAGCTGTTTATCCAGTTAGTAAAAAGCACAAATGTAGATTCTCCAAACAAAAAGCAAAATCACTTAAAAAAACAACGAACCGAGCCAATCATTGGATTTGACAGACGATCTAATTACAAGTTGCTGCGTCGTAAACTAGGCCATAATAAACCCTACAAACGAGACGACCCACTTTGAAACACGAGGGGCTAAATCAGCTGAACTGCAACGTGGAGCTCCATTAGAGACTGCAGTGACTGTATGAGCGGTATAAATCTCCCTTTTATGTGTTCACTCTAATTTAATTAAACCAACAGGGATAAACGTGTGCGCCGTCGCTCACTAATGGCGTGGACATTAACCTTTGGTTCCAGCTGCTTTGCCCTCCAAAATGTTAATAGCCGTGGGGGGAAACGGCGAGGAGAGCGGGTTCTGTAATGCACGACGCTCCTGACACTGCATATTATATTGCATCCTGTCTTATTTACAGGCAGGTCGTGTTGTAATACCTCCTTGTAAACAATATTCTACGTTTATAATTATGTCTTTTAGGCTATTATACGCTAAAGATGTCGTGTCCCTATGCTTGGTTTTGTCCTCAGCTGAGAGACTAATTGTTCTGTCGTTTCCATTCTACTTAATATGCACGAGTGTCTGTCTGCAGGCTGTACATTAGCTTTATAGACAGCAGAATCATGAAAAATTGATGGACCGGCTGTATTTTAGGCCATTCGTTGGAGCTTCTAAGATTCCTGTATGACGGCCGTTTTAAACAGTTTCAGAGTCTGGTTGGCGTGCCGGTTTGACGTGTTCAAACACAAATGGAGGTGGGTAAATGTGAATCTTTCAGGGGTTCAAAGGACTCAACTGCTGAGCAGGTGAAGTGGCGAAGGAAGGTCCAGCTCTTCCATTAACCTTTTATAATGAAAAGCTGGGCGAATCTCAAGCCATCTTCACATCATGCCAAAGGAAGCAGAACAATAGAATGCTACAGAAGGTTTTTTTAATACAACTTGTCTGTTTTTAACAAGATAATTCACGGCTCTTGAAAATATAATTATTTGGACTTGTCAGGGCTACAGGAAGCTATAAATGGCTATTTCATATAACAATTTTGCACACAGTTCCTAAATAAATACAGTTTACTCATTTATTTAACAACATTTCAGAGATTAGTAGAGGTGGTGTGAGAGATTTTGTAATCGTAAGATTTAACATTATCAATATTCTGCCAAATGAATAGCCTTGTGTGTGCAAATCTTTAATAAAAAAATTGATTTTGATGATTAATTTGTGTATTTTCGTTGTCGTTTCTATTGTATATGGTTATTTTGTTTTTTAATAAAATGATTTCATTTTTTGAATTGAATTTATTTGAATATATTTGTAAAAAGTTGAATTGAAAATATTTGTAAAAAGTTAAATATGTTTTGTTTTAATAAACTTCAGGAACAGGCCAGAAAACAGTGGCTGAACAGCAGCAACTTTTACAGCAGCACTCTCGATCAAATCTGTAAAAAAGTCTCTTGGAGGTGTGGCCCAGACCCATCAGGCTGTGGTGGGCACATTCCCCTAAAGCACTAAAGCACTAATAGGGGAACTAATTTTCTGATTAGCGCTTTAGGGCTTTTGCTAATTTTAATATGTATTAGTGGATTAGCACTTGCTAAATTTATGGGCTAAATTTAGAAGCACTAACTGAGGTCCATAAATGTTATTGATCAACTTTAATGTTAATAGCTGGAGATGAAAGCTGTCACACATTCTGTATATATATATATATATATATATGTTACTTATCCAGGTGACAATATGTTGACAATATATGAACCTAAAAACTGTGGAATGTTAATGTTAAGTCTTCAGGGGAACTGCAAAACAAAAGCTCTCAGCAATAAAAAAGAAAAAACTACAAAAGTGAATTTAAAGGCTTTTAGAGGTAGACAGATTTAGTTACCTTTGGTCCCATCGATTCTTCCCTGCTTGTTTTTATTTTCATGATGCTACACTTAAAGTAACTCGTCTAGGTTTGACTCAGCAGTTGGCCTTAGCTAATGGACCAAATGGTCCGTACTTAATAACTACTTTTTCCGGTATTTATGAAAATAAACACATAACCTGCATCATTTTTGTTTGGCAGAGTTTTTTTAAATCCTGCAACTCTCCAATATGGCTCAGTGCAAGAATCATTCTGTTGAATGTTATAATTATCAACACCCACATGGACTAAATACATCAGCTGCAGTCATTGAACTATTTTATTTATGTTTCCTTGAGAAACTGTTTACCAGATTTCAACTCTGAAAAACCAATTGCCAACGATTCATACAAAACCTAACTGTGCTGAATTTTTTAACTCCTAACAAATATTGAAGACAATCTCACAGTTTTTGTATTTTTTATGCATCTGCCTCAATTTAATCTGACCAAGTCACCAATAAACTTTGATTGTGTGCTGAAATTGTGGGAGAGAGGACTACTCCTTTAACCTGTAGGAGAAATTCAGATGCAATGTCTCGTAATTCTTTTTGTCCTAAGGGTCTGGAGTCACCAGATCCTGGTTTACATCAGCTACCATGCTGTATTTTTTTGGAACCAGCATCTGCTCACATGGGGGTTTTAAGCCCTGCCTACCTTCCAGCACACAGCCATGGTGTCTCATGGTGTCATGCAGGCATTTAGCTAGAGGGGTTTTGTAAGGATCACGTTTGGTCTTCCAATGCTTTCTTTAGCGTCTCAGGACGCCCTAGAGTTTGCCCAGATTCAACAGGCAGTTGTTTTTGTCCCCCCTCTGTAAGTGGTTGTCGGGGGGTGACCACACTTATTTCATGAAGCCAGAGGAAGACTCAGAGAAGAAATTGAACCGACGTGTATAGAGGAAGTATAGGTAGCAATGTTACAGCTTCAGTTATTGTTAAATGGGTACCAGGGCATACTGTCATTTAAGGTAACGAGAGAGCTGACTACTTTGCAAGAGCTGGCAGTCAAGTTCACATTAAAGGACCAGAGCCTGTTGTAGGCATTTCAACAACAATCTGTAGGACTGCCATACAGACATGGATCAGACGTCAACACTTAATCCGCTGGAGGGAGCTGACGGATTGTAGAACTGATAAATGGCCCAAATCCTTGGTTTGGAAAAACCCTTCTTGCCCTGACAAAGAAAACTTTAAGTACTCTGGTTGAAGTCCTAACTGGGCACAACTTGCTCAATAGCCATAAAATGGTGATGGGACTCCATGACAATCTTCTGTGTGATGCCTGTGGCATTGAATTAGAGACCTCTTTGCACTACTTAAGCCACTGCTTGGCTCTGAGTAGTCAAAGGAAAAATAATTCTTGGAGAACATTTTATGGATCTGAGAACCTCAGAACACAGTCTCATCATGTGCAATATAAGAGCGCTGCCTTGATTCAGCTGCTGTTTGGTGTGTTTAACACTACACTATAGGATTTACTCCATATAGGCAAAGATAGATGAGCTTTACCTGTTTATAGCAGTAGACTATTTGAAACGGACAGCTTTTTATATTTTTCTAAAGCAGCTATATATTACAAACAAGCTTTCTCATTATCAGTAGCAATCTGTTTACTGTTGGTGCCCAGAGGGCTACAACAACAACAAAAAGGGAAAAAAAATAGTTGTGTAGTAATTATTACTACCTCTCAGCAGACACGGTCAGACTCCGACATGAAAGGATGGCAGGACACTGTGTCATGCAGGATGTGGTGGACCACGCTAAACATCATTTCCTGAGATAATTCACTTAGTTTCTTATTTATAGCAAAACCTCAGACTTAAGCACCTCCCTAGCTGAGCTGCCAGCCTCCTTACACACAGATACAATAAATTAGTCTCATCTATTTTTGGCCAAAGGTTGCTGCTTTAAACCTTCTTGAGACTTGTGGGTAAACATGTACAAATAAAAGAAGAGATAAAGATGTGTTTTTTGCCTTTAAACTCTTCACGTGTTCACAACATGCTGCAGTTTTTGCTAGATGTGAAGATTTCTGTAGTTTTTCCTCCAACAACAGCTAAAACCCTGCGATAATTAAAAGTATTTTACTGGCTGTTGGACATGTTTGATGGCTTCCAAAGTTATTTTTTACCTTATATTGCTGCTCTAACGTCTTAACATGTTGTTGCTGTAGGGTACAGGACATCACGAGCAGAAAGCTGTTTATAAATTATAAATATGGATGCTATATGTGAGCGTTTGTGGATCGCTTTTAAAGTAGCTGACAAAATTAATAACAGCTGTGTTTTTTTTTGTCCAGGGTTTGCATTTTGAACCACTGCTTCTTGTCTACGTAGGCATAGGATAGCACTTCTGGAACCAAAGCAACAAAACTAGAATTGAACTCAAGAATTAATCATCTTGATATATCTCAGCAATCCAGGTAGAAAAATCTAAATAAAAACATTAAGTAGGTCCTCTGGACGGGTTCTTCTTTTAATGAAACGTTTTGTCTCTCCTCCGAGAGACTTCTTCAGTCTGAGGAGTTTCAGGTGAACTCAGCTCTATAAGCACTGCCTCCACATGGTGGACAAACAGGTTAGTCACATGCAAAAGAGGACCATCAGCCTAACAATAGGTTGTTAGTGCCTTGATTAGCTCTATTTTTCATAGGGGGTCATGTGATCCATCACCTATCGTTGAAGCCCTGATTCACACCTTTTGCTCACAGGAGGCTGAGTCATACTTACAATAACAGCATTGTATGAGGGGGACAACTGGACACGAAGGCCTCCACCTGGACAGTTTTTCTTCACAAAAATGGCTTCCTTTACGCCTCTCTCAAGCCAATGTTCCTCTCTATCAAGGATGAGAACATCTTCATCCCTGAAAGAGTGACCGCTGGTCTGTAGAGGAGTGTAAACTGCAGAGTCCTGGCCTGATGATGTTGCTCGTCTGTGCTGGCTCATTCTTTTGAACAGTGACTTCTTTGTTTCCCCGATGAATAACTGATCACAGTCCTCCTGACACTTAACAGCATATATAATAATACTCTGTTTTTGTCGGGGAACTGGATATTTGGGGTGAACCAATCTTTGTCGTAACGTGTTTTGGGGTTTGAAAGCCACTGGGACGTCATGTTTAGAGAATAAACGTCTCAGTTTCTCTGAACTTCCCACCACATACGGAATGACGACTGGTTTGGGGTCTTCAGTTTCACCTGGTGGTTGACTGGAGTCTCTTTTTGGGTTTGTGGGGACCCTGTCTGCTCTGTGGTACCACAAAGTTGATGTGATCAGTGAAATGACTCCTGGGAAACTGGGAAGACAAGAGCACACCCATGTTTCTGCCTATAGTATTGTCCCTCATATGTGAAGTAGGTTGATTTCAGGCACAGTTTCAAAGTTGGTTCAGTTATTCTGTGGAGAGAGTGGTTCTGCTGAGTGGTGTCTGATTTTAATCTTACACAGACCACATCTACCACCTCATCAACATGTAAAAAGTGATGTGGTCTTTCAACCTTATAAGCACAAATTTTTCAGACACTCTAGAAGTTGATTGAATGCCTGAAGAGGACAAGGCTATTGACCACGTTCTGTACCACAGACTGTACCCAGGTGAGGCCACTCAATGTCTGTATGGTTTACCCAAAATTCACAAACAGGCCGTACCGTTAAGACCTCCTGTTAGCATGATTAACTTACACTGTTTCCAAATATCTGGCTTCAGTACTTGGTTCTTTATTTGGCAGTTCAGAACATCACATACAGGGAAAAAACAGGCTCTCACCTCGATACATTTTATCTGAAAAGAGTCATAAACATCCCATCTGTTCTTCACAACATGAAAGCGCTGTTAGGCTTTTCTTTTATTAGCATAAAAATGACCAAACTGTCTTATATCAGCAAAAGTTTTTTTTTGTTTGTTTTTAATAAAGTAAACAATAATTTCTTGGGTTCATCCCCAGATTTTACACACATGTAAAGCATACCTAATAGGCTTTGAAGAAAACTGCAGCATATGTAAAAAAAAATAACCCCCTTTGTAGCTCCAAAGGGAGCCACGTGAAATCTGATAAATTGCCTGAAACAACATGAGTCAGCATAGCTGGGCGGTGAATAAAACAGGTTTAAAACAGAAACCAGGGAGGTGAGGAGTCACACAGAAGAGAGACCCATCAGAACCGCTTGAAACTTGCAGCTGGAGGCGACATTGGCTACAACCGGTTAAACTTGTGTTTTTTATTCTTTTTTTCTCTGTGAGCAGCTGGTGTTTCTGTGATGCAGCTTGAATGCAGCATATGCCCAAGTGTAGAGCGTGATGGGTACAGTGTGTGAGTCAGTATTGGTCCAATTATTTCTGAGAGTGGGAGTGGACAAAAGAGAAAAAAAATGTTCGATAAACCGCTCAACTTCCTGCACCGCGGCCCCACTTCACTGTAAATGTTTTAAAGGAAGATGTTTTTTCTCCTCCTCCTCCTCCCCTCCAGTCATCGATTAGAGCACAATGTAGGATGAAACAATGAATGGAAAGAAAAGCCGTCGCCACAGCAGCAGTTTTGATTGACGCGTGACGCGAAGAATTAATATGTGCGAGGATGAGAAAGTCTTGATTAGCAATAACTGTTGCCATGGAAATGAGCAGACAAGACTTTTAAAGCTCCAGAGAGGAGAACTCAACTGGTGTAATTAAAGGATTCAAAGCAAAAAAAAAACTCGAAGCCAATCAGATTGCAGGAGAGTTCAGCTCAGCTCAGTTAAATGCCAAGAGTGAAATGAGCTGCACCAGAACAAAAAAAAAAGACAAAAGTATCTCTGTTATTAAAATTTGTACCAAAACAAAGTTTCCGAGCGCGATCAGACGAGTTCCTCCACGCTGAATGAGCGCAATCAAGAGCTCTGATTAAACGAGCGGGAAAAACCTAACAACAGAGAGAAAAAAAAAGGTCAGGACACAAAGTGTTGATTACTCATCTGAACATCATGTTTGGACTTTTCACAAGCGGCACTTGATGCGTTAATATCTTTGACAAGCTTAGAAAGCTTTTTTTTTAATTTTCAGTGATTTGGGTTTATTTTTTTAAAAACTAGTTCAAGTTTTTTAAGTGAAGTTCTGTGGGAAGGTTTTGGCTCAAGGGTGTCACACTCATTTTCACCAAGGATCACATGAGCATTGTAGTGGCCCAACCTTTTGTTTTACTTGGACTAAACACGAAACATCTTCCTCAACGCTACGACTGAGCACTGCTAACAAACAACAACTGAGCTCTACCTGGTATTTCATGCATAGAAACAACATTTTAACATGTCCTCTTATGACACTGTGAAGTTTAAATTTCCAACTTGAGAAATTTGCACTTCCCAGTACAACTGTGCCACAGCAAAAACAGCTGCTGAAAACTCAGGGACCATTTTTGGTGAAAATATCACTTTTCATCTGTAGTTTTGCTGTAATTTGTTCCATATAAAACACTTCCCTCACTTTATTCTTCCATTGATAAACTGTCAGGGGCTGTAGTTTCAGCCAGGAGACTGGGATCTAGAATCTTTAGTAGATGAAACTTATTGTGATCTTGAATTTTATTCTGGAATATGCCTAGTATTATTGCAGATGGTTCCAAGGGGACAGTAATGCCCAAGCATTTAGTAATTTCTCTTTGTATCCCTTTCCAATAGAGTAATAGTTTTGGACAATCCCAAAATATATTGGTAAAATCTCCAATCTGTCCACATCCCCTCCAGCATTCGTCTATGGTGTGGCCAAATCTTGATGTGAGAGGAGTCCTAAAGCAGCTTATTTTATTACAGTAATACATCCTTGAAGCACTGACGGGCCACACTAAATGCTGTGGTAGGCCACATTTGGCCCACAGCCTTTGAGTTTGATATTAGCATCTTCATATAACCTCAGAGTTTCACCTAAATAACTGTAAAAAAAAAAGCAATGGTTAAAGACAGAAAAAAAAGATGGTTTTGCACAAACCTCCTTATGTTTTAGCTAGAAATTCAGTTTTTTACATTTACATGTTTTCAAAGTTCATAAGTGCTGGTGAGTGAGACAAAAGTTGGGCTAAATCGGGTCTAAAAGTAAACATTTTGAAAAGTTTAGCTGCAGTTTGTTTAAAACTAAAAAAAGTCATTCTTTATTAGGTTTTAAACTCAGGGATCCTGCATGTAAGTGCAAAGAACTGTGCAGTCAGAATCAAACTATTTAAAAGCCATCTGCAACAGGTAACATATTAATTCTTCATAATCTCTCCACAGAACCCCACTTCTAAATACCCGAACTGCTGCTATCAGAGCTTTGAACCGACAAGAATTGTGTTTACATTCATATCCCTGACATGCGATGAAGGAGAATTATTGGAGTTAATCTCATTAATCCCTTTTTTCTGCTCTTCGTTCTTTTAGCTCACAGCTAAAACTTGCTGCTGACAAATACAGTAATTACTCCAGTTGTTGAACTCTTCAGCTACAAACTGACACCTTCTTTTGGATCGATATGAATGTGCAAGTGTGTGTGTGTACGTGTGTGTGTGTTACGTCATGTGTGTGTCTGCACATGTCAGTTTGAAGGAGAAATGAGACTCCAGGGAGTTTAGGTTCAGACCTAACAGAAAAAAATGAAGCCACCTGAGGCCTCTGTTTGTTTTGAATACAAAGCAACGCGGCTCCTTTCAGACGGCAGCAGCTGAAAACTGGTTATGTCTTAAATCTCTGACTTTGTTTCTTCACCTTTAGTGTCGTAGTGCCGCTGGAGGTGCTGCTTTTGGAATTGAGCACAACCTAACATTTTCTTTCCATCTAATTTGTTGTTTTTTTCTCTCTCAGACCTCTGAAAATCAAGGGGTTAAAAGCTGATCAGGATCTCTGTGTGGTTTCCTCCAGAGTTAGATCCCATCTTTTCAGGACATAAAAACAACAAAGATATTCTGTTTCCTATCAACAAATCACTCTTTCCACACACCATTCAACACTTTGCTTCTGTTTGTCCTTCAGCTGTGGAGCTCTGACACGCCGGCTGGCGCTATAATGGAAATTCCCTTTTATAGAAAGAAAACACTGTTTTTTTCAGCTTCTTGTTTTCTTTATTTATTCTGACCAAGTCCTGAGGGAAATATCTGGAATTAAACTGCCACAGCTTGAAACAACCAAATGTTCTTTATAAGGAAAATTATTACAAAAAAGATTCTGAATTGTTGCAAACAGCTGGGGAGAAAAAATCTGCAAGAAAAAGTAAGTTATTTATGTTATTAACTTAAAAGTAAAAGTTATGAAGAGTAATTATCTCACTTGTTGTAAATAGCTGCCTAAACTCTCATTTTGTAGAAATAATTCTGACCATATTGAAGTTAAATGCTAATAATAAACACTCCGAATGTCTTTATTTGTTTTGTTTTCTTTATTTCTTCTTTTTAGGGCCACAGGTGCATGTTGTATGTGTGTATGTTTGTCTCATTGTTAGCAAAATATCTCATTTTGATGAAACTCAAAAATTAATAAATAGTTAACAACTAGACAATTGTCTAATAGCTGACCCACTGAGCAGTAATATTTTTTCAAAACTTTGGGATCATTTTTCTATCAATTTTCACACTTTTTTTAGGTTCATTAACCTAACATGCATGTTTTTTTTGTCTGTCAGAGGAAACCAGATTATCTAGAGAAAACCCACAGGTGCACAAGGAGAACATACAAACTCCACTCTAACAGGATTTGAGATTTGATGTTTTCTTTAGCATGGCAGAAATCCACTTTGGACTTCACCCTCTTTCTCCAAGGCGTTTCAAGAAGCCATCTACAGCAGGTAAGATAATAACTCTTCATAACCTTTCCCCACATGAAAATATCTGAACCAGTCCTTTAATACATTTTTCATGTCTTCAGCATTCAATTCTACAACTGGTTTGCTGGCTGAGGACAGATTTTTGATCCTTGTACAAACTTAATTTATAATAAAGGCAGGTAAAGAGTCAAATAATCCCATTTTATATGAGCGTAGAGCAAACATCTGTAGGTAAAATCCTCACAAAAGTTTCCAGGTTTGTTAGATTATTAGAGGACACAACTCTTACACCCAGTTAGGAAGAAGAAAAAAAACTAGAGTCTCAGTAAAAGTGCCTGACCACCCAAGAGAAAAGTATAAAATGAAGCTTGTTCCCTAAAAGCATCAGAAAATTCACTCTGAGATGAGTTCAGTTAAGTTTAAAGCTCTCTAACCGAGAGCCCATTATCCAATACTTCCTTTTTTTTCCTCTGAATTATAGCAATTTTCATTCAGGATTATTTCATTGCCTTGCTGCTGGATGTGTCATCTTTAATGAACTACCTTAAAAAAATGTAGTTTTAAGGTAGTCACCTTGTCCCGCTTCATCTTGGCTTATTTGTCGAGCTGTCCGTCATCCTTTCATCGGGGGGACTCCTCGTTAATGATTGATGTGGCACCTCTTAATGTGATGGATGAATCGCCTGCTGCTCGACGGGGCAACCGTGAGTCATCCCGCCCTCCCCTCCCCTCCCCCCACCACTCACCACTAACCCTCCACGCAGAGGAGACAGTCGCTCGGTGTCCATCGACGGGGGCGAACAAAGAGACGTTCAATTTAAGCCCCATCAATAATGTACGGCTCAGAAAGCCTTTAGCTGAGGCAGGCCCCAGGAAGTGCCGAGGACGCTGTTGTGGTTCCTGACTGCTTTATTATCTGCGGCTCTGCACGCCAAGTCATGATATCGTTTATTTACTGCGCTGTGATGTCTGCGAGTCCTCTTGTTTCGTCGCAGACTAAAGCCTGCCTGCTGGGGGGAATGTGTCAAAAGCAAGATAAGAGAAATGACACAGTTCCTGATTCATCACCCGTGTCGTGCGTTTGCTACGCAGCGCAAATAAAAAAAAGAGAGAATATGTTTGCTTTAAGGTGGGCTTTAAGCACATCGCTGCCTAAAGTTTGACATCTTGAAAGTTGCTTTTATTTGTTTAAATAAAGAACTATACAGAAAAAGACACAGTCAGAGCAAAGATAAATCAAACCTGCTGCTATCCACAGTAAAATAATAACCCTGTAAGCATAAAACTGGAAAACTTAAAAACAGTTATTGCTAAGATGAATCCGATAAATAAAAACAGCCAACACAAAGCTCTAAAGGATACCCAGAACAGTCTAATGACTCACCTCAAAGTCAGGGTTTCAGCTTGTTGAGAAAGTCTGATGGGTTTTAAGGTCTATCAATATTTTTCCTGAAATGGAAAAAAAAAGAAACAAGGCCAATGGTTTGTTGGTTGGGTATCTACCAATTCATTTATGGAAAACTATATTTTGTAAAACTGAGAGAGAATTCAGCTGTTTTCAACATAAATATATTGTATGTCTTAATTTAAACGTGTCATCACAGAAGGAGAACCTCACTAGATTTATTTAATGTTCCCAATAGTACAATTCTAACATGATGTGATTTATAGACCAGTTCAGAATCAGAGCAGCATGTTACTAATATTAACTCATTAGAGCATGTGTCAAACTAAAGGCTCGTGGGCCAAATGTGGACAGCCACTGCATTTTATGTGGCCCGCGAGAGCAACAAGGATGCATTGCTTTGATGCCAGCATTGACAATAAATGACACCTCCTATGCATGTTGATTATTTTACCCATAAAATACCCCCCCCCCCACACACACACACATAGGTGGAGGTACAATGGGTTTAAAAGTAGCAAACAGCTAGCAAAATTCTCTGTAAAACATCTATATTTTGCTTCATGTTCGCCCACTACTTCAGTGTTTATAAGAGGACATGTTAAAACACTTTCTATGCAGGAAATACCACGTAGAGCTCAGTTATTGTTTGTTAGCGGTGCTCAGCAGTTGTTTTTAGTCAAAGTTAAAGATGAAACGTCAAAGTTGATTACAACTGGCCCTTTGTAAAAGTGATGTACACGTACATGTTTTATTGTTTGCCTTTCATTGAACTGATGATGAACAAGCTTCTGCAGAACTTTTAGAGGTAATTCAGTCACTGAATCAGTGTTGGAACAGAAGAAACATGTATAACATGTAGGATTGCAGGCCTTGAGCACCAGGATTGGCCAGCTCAAGTTTACATGTGATTATAGCCAATCTAACTATTAGATTACATTTCTGCAGTAGATCCGCCCTGAAAAACTTGACATTTAGGGATGCAAAGGTTGCACAAATTGACCGGCAGAAAAATAGACTGAGAACAGGGAAACGCGCCGCACCCATAAGCTCTAAAAACCACAAAAGAGTCATGCCGTTTGTGTTTAAGTGTTGGACCAGACGACAAAGTAAGCACTCAGAAAACACTGAAGGGGGGAAAGCGTCACATTGTGCAACTCTATATCCTTTTGTGCGAGTCCTCACAGCCACCCTGATCCCTCCTGTAACATAATGAGACAAGAGTCAACATTAGCAGTTTGAAGAATCAGACTTTGTCCAAGAAAAAAACAGCTGGTGGCAATATTAGCTATTCGGATCCATCTACAAGTCTTATTGTTTTTATTTTTATCTTTGCATTACATGAATACCGTTAAAACAAATTCCATTAGTTGAGAGGAAATGTGCCCTATCCGCAAAAAGCACCTGATAATGAGCTGATTAGGTGAGATTTAAAGAACTGGAATTCCAGTCATTATTTAGAAAAGGCCTGAAACATGAATCAGTAACTGATAAGACTTTAAGCAAATAAAGACCAGAATTTACCAGTTCTACGTCCAACAGAGCCCACATGTTCAGAGACAAAAGGCTACTTAGCTTGTCTTGTATATTGGGGCAGGTGGAGTGGGCGGGGCTAAGGCCTGCCTAGACCAAAGAGAAGCCCAGAGGGAATACTGCACTTCTGGTTCCAATAAGGTTCCCTGCAGTCCAAAAAGATCTTATATATTCTGCTCCCTGCAGTGGTCTTTTTTTTGTCACTGGTTTCTAGTATCGACCTTTTGGACCTGGAGTTTTTCCACTTTCTGACTTTGGAGCAATTGGATAACAAAGTGACACCAGGGTCTGCCATAAAACATCTGTGGTCCAACAAACAGAGTGTCACATTGATCCACGTCGAGCATCAATGATAAATTCCAAAGTTATGATGGCAGCAGAGGTGGGTTTCAGCTGTGTTCCTCTGAGCAGAGGTTAGAAACTCTCGCACCCCAAAATAAAACCGTAGGATATCCAGAAACTGCATCAGTTGGAGAGGGAAAAACACATCCAGTCAAGCCTAGAAAAATAAAATAATTGATTTATTTCATTAGTGTCTGTAGTGTTTTTGCAACAAAAAAAAAGCTCAGTCTTAGAAAGTAATGTGTAATATTCCGAACACAGTCATCTGATTAGCAATTCTTTTTCAAGCACCATAAGTGAAGTCGTCATCATAATAGCCATAGATGAAAGTACTGACCCAGAATAAACCCCCATCCTGGTGGCCAAAACCAGCTGGACATCTTTACATCCGTTAATGCCTGCCACCACCACCCATCCCTCCCCCACATTTCTAATCCTATAAATGTTTTTTACCATTATTAGTTTGGAGCTAAGAGAGCGAGCGGTCACACCTGTTCGCTCACAGGAATCTTTTTTTAAGCTCGTGTTTTAACCTGAACCCAGCGCGGCGCTAAGAAGGCCAAGGGGACGAGCAGCACTTACGCTAACAAGTGAATCCCCCTCAGACGGCGGAAAAACGCCCGAGGACACTTCTGGCTGAGATGGGCTGCTTTGCCCCCAATCCATCTGAGGGCCCCCCGGGAGCCCGTGGTGATTATGGTTCATAATTCATAGACAGGACCAGACGTCCAGGAGAAAGACAACCCTGGGCTCGGCCTGCGTGAGCCGCCCCCTTTTCATAATGCATTGGATCTTTGACTTCCAGCCGCTGAGTGCTCCTCTTCTTTTTTTTTTTTTTTTTTTTCTCCCCAAGCAGTGAATGTAGGTTATTAGCTCTGTCAGATATGCACACAGAGGCGCAGAGTCACAGTTCCTGAGCAGGCAGGATGTACAGAATACATAATAATTGGAAAACGCCAAAGAGAAATAGACTCCACTTGGTGTTTGCGTAGGTCAGTGATTAAGCTGGATGAGCTCCAGCGCTCCTGGGATGAAAAGCCGCGACAAAAACCCCAGCAGCTCTAAAGGTTTTTTTTTTATTATTATTTATTAAATCCCCCTTCAGTGAAGTCAAACTCCCACTTCTCTGTTAAATCCATTCTGAAGAGTCAGGAGTGATGCTGAATGCTAACAGGAGGCTCAGGACAGATTTCATTTACTTCTCCTTTTTTTCCCTTAAGTCAAGTTTTTGGTGTTTCTAGTTGTTTACATGATCTCTTTTGTGTCAAGTGTTTTATTGAGCTGCATTCATTTCATCAAAGTTTGCAAAATAGTTTCAAATAGCCCAAATAAAACAGTCATACATTTAACTGGATCCTCTCTGGTTTCAGTCAGATTTAACTTGTTCAAACTGTTTGAACACAGAAGCTTTGCACATTTTTAAAGGTGCTTTTTTAATCTTACTGAGGCAACTGGGTGTTGATTTCATGAATGTTTTGCTAAAACTAGCTTTTGAAACCTTATCTGTTTATTTCACTTTTTTCTTACCAGACAAGTCACTTTGAGATCACAGATCTTTGTTACAAGGAAGGCCTGAAAGCACCCTAACCTGCATGGTTATGTTCTGTAGGAGAAAATGAGAGAACCCAGGGAGAACCCGACTTTTTAAAAATTGTTTTACTAAATTCAAGAATTTGAAAATCACTGGCCATGTTGAATCTTTGCTGTCTTAAAATGTCTCGAATCTCAAACATTTTAAAAAAGATCTCCAATATTTAATAAACATTTACGTCCACTGTAAAAACTAGTCTGTAAAGCTCCTGAAGGCGTTTTAGTTTTTATAAATTAAAAAATATATACTTTCACACGGAAGTTGCCATGTTATTTATTCTGCAAAGCATTCTGGGTAAATGATGAGGCTTACTTGGTGCTCTAGGTGTTAGCGCTATCCAGTTTGAAGGTTAATTTTGGACAATGTCTGATGTTCAGCCATTTTAAATTAAACCAGCAGAATGCATTGACAGAAAATAAATGTAGAAATGACTCAGCCTGCAACTGAAAATTATAATGGAGGACAATAGAGCTGCTTCCTGCAAGGTTCACTTCAGCTTTAGCCTTTTACCGTTTGTGTTAGCTCTCGAGCTAGTGCCACATATATTAACTCTCAAGCTAATAATATTAGCTCAGGAGCTAATGCTAATAATATTAGCTTGGAAGCTAATGCTAATAACATTAGCTCTGGAGCTAACACTACATATATGTGGTATTATAGTGTATGTTTGTTTGCCATAGGAGCAAACAAAAACTTTTTTTTTTATGTTGGCTCCAATTAGAAGTCAACAGCTCAGAAACATATTTTTCTCTATATAATCTAATGAAGTTTATTGTTATTACATCTAGATCAGGTCTGAAGAGACATAAAATAACACATAGAGTCTAGTAACAAAGAAAGGTTTTTAAGATTGTTTTCTCTAAACTAAGGTATCTACAACATGTAAGATATTAACTCTTCAGACGTTTCTTTCCTGCTATAGTATCTATAACTGACAGGCTCTCTGAAGATGTTCACTTTGACTCCCCTGTGAAGTAACTGAAACACCAATATTCTTATGGGAACGATGAAATATCACATTATCACTGCCATAAATATTTAATGTAACATAAAGCGATTTATACCTGGCTGGCATTTCCTTTCAAGATGTCAAGCGACTAAAATTTAGAGTGAGATTTACATCAGACAGGAAGGACGGACAGATTAAAACTGTTGGTTTTCCATGAGTCAAACAGTAAAATCCAGCTCCATAAGTAGCTGTAAATATGTAACCGTCTGACATTATAGGATTTGATTCTTCGTTTAGTCGAGCAGAATGATGAATTGCGTCTCGCGCTCTTTCATTTATCTAACCTGGCTTCATCAGCATTTTTTTTTAAACACGCTCTCATTTTTCTCTCCGATAGAGTGTGAAAGAAAGATTTCTCTCTTTAAGGTTAAAACATTCAATGACTTTTCTTTTTCCGTTTCTTTCCCCCAGCTGCAGCATTTTGTGTTTAGTTTCTGACGCTTTCTTCTGAGTTTTATAAAGGGCAGGATTATGAATCGGGACACTGGAGCTGATTCTTTTAAATTTTTTATTAGCAACACCTGCTAACTGACAGGACCTTGAACAAGCCTCTTGATACATTCATGCATGTGCACATTCACACATTCATAAACTGCCTTTGTTTACTGCTTTCCTCCTTCAGTGCATCTTATATGTACGACTCTGTTCGTGTGGGTGTATATACATGTGGTTTTTGGAAAAAAGAAAAACCTCTCAGTGAGTTTAGTCTTTGAAGTCATTGTTTAATGCCACTGAGGGAAATTATGACACGCTGTGTTGTTTGTTTGAATGTATGAGTGCGTGAGAGAAAGGCTTTCATCTCACTGCTTACATTAATAGCTGCATGTTGAGAAATGTCTTGTGCATATTTTATCATCTCGTGGGCTCCGCAGATCTAAAGCTCACGACAAAGATCCTGTACTTCATCAAAAAAAACTCACTGACAAAGAAACACAAAACCAAACAAAAAAGTTACACCAGTGACGAAAATGTAAATAATTTGATTTGTGTGAAGCTGGTTAATCTAGAGTGAGCACCAGAGTGTATCAGGGGTGGGAGTGATGGTGTTATCAGGCAGTTGCCAGAGCATCTGACTGTCTGCCAATACCAAAGATTGCAGACTAAGGATGTGAGGTGTTAAGTCCCGCCTACTCCCCCCCACACATGGTGTCACATGACTCTTTTTTTGTTTAAATGTGACCCATCATGTCGAAATGAGGATTAAGTCAATTTTGGTCAAAATGACCTAATCACGTTTTCAGATTCCTGGCTTTAAAAGCTACATT
>JARVGW010000624.1:15379823-15401146 GCA_031762495.1 Anablepsoides rubrolineatus | reverse complement strand
CAGGGAAAATCTCAAAATTTAAAGGCGTTTTTCCTCAAAATCAGGTTTTTTGTTGCTACTGCTCAAAAAAGTACTTTAAAAACATTTTTATGATTATATTTCACACCGTTCTTTTAAATGAAATATTAATAAGGCATTTATTTGTTATATTTTGACAAAATGCAATTTTTGTAAGTGTTTTAATAAAAACAGTATATTTGCTTATTTCTCCATATCCCACTTTTGGACTTAATCCTCATTTCGATGTGATGAGTCACAAAAAATTTAATTTAAAATGATTGCTTTTTCCTGTCTGAGTGTCAGTTAGCAAAATATCTCCACTTTACATTCCATTGGATTACCATCTACAACTGTTTAACTTTTGAAGCCAATTCAAGATGGGTGCCACAGCTAATGGGGCTAGGAATGACTGACTAACCTTCCCAAGCCTTGGCCACTCCATGTAAATTAGTTGTTTAATAAACAAAAATAAAGAAATAAATCCATCCATTTTCTGTACATGCTTATTCCTTTCAGGGTTGCTGGTAAATAAATAAATAAATAAATAAACCATTATTTTTTCCTTTAGGAGTTAACTTTGTTGTTTGATGTAGTTTTTGTCCTGCTGCTGCTTTATAATACGTTTGTTATTAATTATTTCAGGCTTAAAAAAAGGCAATGTGACATCACGGATGAATATAGAGGAAGAGGCAGGGCTTAAAGTCCCATGATTCCAGTGTTGCCAACTTAGCGACTTAGTCACTAGATCTAGTGACTTTTTAGACTGCTCTAGCGACTTTTATCCTAAAAGCGACTAGCGACATATCTAGCGACTTTTCCCGGTGGTTTTAGAGACTTTTTATAGCTTGGGCTATATCATCACTTTTCTCCTACTTTACTCCGCAAGCAGCGAGCGGTGCGGTGAGCCCCTCCCTCTACCTAAAGCGCTCCTACTCAAGCCTTGTGCAGCACCCCCACCCCAGGCTGCAGTCAGCTGAGAGGAGACCGCTGCAAATGAACCACGCATGCGCAAAGCTGCCACTTCTCCTGCCTGGTTTACAAAGCGGGATGTATTATTTATTGCAATGTTTTTTCTTCAATGATGTCTCTCTAAACTAAATCTCTGGACTCAGCTGCATTTGACTCACAGATCAGTCACTTTTTCACCTCGTCCTCCCTGTGCCTCGTGACATCGAACAGTCTGTAGATTTAATTTAAGATTCCCACAAATGTAATTTATGTAATGTGTATCTAAGCATTGAAGTCATAAAATTTCATTAAATTCAATTGCAGTTCTACACATATTTAGTGTTTTTCTTCACTTTTTTCTCTTTATCATCTCTCCTATAGCTCAGATCACAATTATAGGCAAACATCCAACTATTCAAATTAGGTAATGACATCATTTAGTGGCTTCTAGCAACTTTTAGGACAGCCAATAGAAACTTTTCTTGCTCAGGAGTTGGCAACACTGCACGATTCCAGTGCACAGACTCCAAATTATATATTAACTACAGTCCAAATTATGTCAGGTAATGCTTCACTTTTTTCAGTTATTGCAAAGTGGGAGAAATACCGCCGTTGTATTGGTGGGCACAGCTAACCAAAAAGTTAGCTTCATTAACACTGCATGCTGAGCATGTTAAAAAAAAAATTAGCGTATGCTAACACTAACAGGTAATTGATAACTGTTAAGATGACTGAAACACACATCGTTGTCTCCTTGGAGCTGAAGACTGGTGGGACTGACAGAGATCTGTTGATGTTAGATAGCTGTTAGCCAATTTAAAGCTGGCAAAATCTTTTGGGAAGCTAAATGGTTCATTAATGGTTTTCAAAGTTACTATAGCTAACCTGCTAAGCAAAAAAATAGTTCCAATTTTAGCTGTCAGCTGATTAGGGAACCACACCCACACTGGCCAGCTGAATTACTAATAAAACAACAATTTAGTTATTTAACCAGGCAAGTCCCATTGAGATCGTAGATCTCTTTCTGAAGGCAACCTATTGTACATGTTTTTGAGGGGTGGGGGAAACTGGAGTACCTGGAGAAAACCCACCCAAGCACAAGGAGAACATGCAAACTCCACACAGAAAGACCCCAGGTCTGAATCAGGGATCAAACCCAGGACCTTCTAGCTGTCAAGCAAGTCGTGCAACAATACTTACAGATTGGGTCCTGTATCCGGGCCTGTTGGACCACACCCGACTGACTCCTTTATTTATTCGATCTGATAATCATTGAGTCACGTGACGTTTCAACACAAGCAGTTTTTATTTCATTTCCTCCACTCTATCAGTGTATCAGAACATTAAAACACTTCTAATGTAATATACAGAATACTTGCTGATTGACTTATTACAGTAATACCACATTTGTCCCTGTCCACAGTCTAATGCACCGCACGGTTATCTCTGTAAAATTTCCATCTCTGAATGCCAATCGATCTGTTTCATTCATAAATAACCATTTCCTTCCTTTTACTCCAGCTGTAATGCAAGAAGCACTTATCATAAAATCCATAAACTGTCAAGATACCCCGAAGAAGACAAGAGAAACACTCCAGGAAGCAAACAATGAGCACAGCAAACATGTTAATTATTCATCCCAATTAAAAGAAATGGAAATATTAAAGCAGATTTGTGGATTAAATATTATATTTCATAAGTCATTTCAGCTTAGTCTGCTGCAAACTTTAATAAACAGCCTTCATGTCTTGGTGTTTATACGACGACTGGTTTAGATATTACTACACTAGAGGCTAAAAAAAAAAAAAAAAAAGATTAGGCGTGTGCTTCACTACCTCCTGTTCCTTTTTCAAAACGCTGAAGTGCTGCAGATTCCCCCGTGGGAGTTCTCTTAGGAGGGGAACCCAAAAAATAAAATAAAAAATGCAACGGCTGGCGGTGCACACAGAGCTGCTCCCCTGACACATTTGTACTTGAGAAGGGGGATTTATACTTTTTTTTTTTTTTACGAAGGGGAAGTAAGATCTGAGATCTCCCTGCATCTGCTCAGCAGCTTGGCACCGTGAGTGCTGGAGGCGAGGCACGTCACCAGCGTTTGATTAAAGATTTATACCCTTTCAGACATGTTTTCTCTCATTTTTAGTAAACCTTATCTCCTGCAATTTGCTGAGAAACATGTAAAATAAAGGAGAGGTTCTGGTCTGAGTGGGGTTTTTCTCTACGCTGTAGGGCATTAAGACGCAGGTGTGGGTTATTAATAAATGCATTTATCAATATGCATATGAGAACAAGTACAAAGGATTAGATGTAGTCAAAATGTATTTGGATTATGTCCAGTTAATGCACAACTGGAGAATAGGTAAGCTTAACTCTTCTCTAAACAAATGCTTAAAAGCCTCCATTCAGCAGATTTACATTTGAATTGAGGATGCCTTTTGCACTTTCTGTAAATAATGTTCCACTTCTGTGGCTCCACACAAAATGTACTAAACAAAAATGCACTTTTTGAAAAACAAAGCTGTTATTCTAAGTGGTGGCATTTCTACATAAATTTACAGAGGGTGAAGTTTTTTTAAAAATCCAAACATTAGAGGTGCATTTGGTGGCGCTCCCACATCCCGCTGGTTTCATTTTGGTTGTTTATTTTTTTATTTTACTGCAAATAAAGAACTACGGGCGGGTCAGATGATTCATACAGGTTCTGAATGAACGAATCGGCATTAAGGGGGGCCAACTTCAGAAAGTATGACCAGAGGAATCTTAGCCCACGGTTTCTATCCACAATATGACCTTTTCCATAAAAAGACTGAAATGTTTTTTTAATAAAACAGGTTTTTCAGTAAACAGTGACTCACATAAAAAAACCAAACAGCAAATTCAGCTTTTACGACTTTATACTTTTGCTTTTTACTGCTCTGGTGTTCTGAGCAGGGCTGTTCAAAGCTTTTAGTGTTTGTTTGAGGCAAAAATTAAAGTGAAATATAGCCAAAAAAACAAATTGTGGAAAAGAGGATTTTTTTGTGTTAATTGAGATGATGTGTTGGGAAAAATATTCAGTTAATTACTGAAGGAGTTATAAACACTTAAATGTATTTTTGATACAAGTTTATTTAAAAAAATACCAAAAACTATTTATGTTGTATAGATTCTAAAATTATTGCATTATTATAATTATCATTTGCCAACACCAATGCTTAAAACAAACACCTCCATGTGTTGGGGATGGCCTTATACACCAAATTTTAGCTCAATATCTATAAAACAGATATTTTTGTGTTACAAACTCGAGTTGTGTTGACTCCTAAAGTGAGACAGATGTTCATCCAATGAGAGTTTCATTAAAACATGTCCAGTGTTTTAAGAAATAGTTTGTCAACAGACAAAAAAGGGTTAACTCCAATGCCAAAGGTTTTACCAAAGATGTCCTGTGATCTGCCACTAACCGGCTAAATTTGAGCTAAACATCAATCTTTCTTGTTGGTTAAGCCTGATTAACTGTGGTGGCCATCATAAGGTTGATTCAAAGTGTAATAACAGACAGACAGTAGGTAATAACATTACATCATCATCCAGCCTATTTGGAAAAGCAGAACAAAAAAGAAAATAAAGTTATAATGACAGCAGTTGTGTTTCTGCATTATTATTAAAATTCTGAAAGATCAAAAAGTGTCACAAAATAAGAGAAAGAAACATGACAGTCAAGTGATTCGTTAGAGAATGATTTTTTCTCTCCAAACAGGTGCAGTTCATCATTAAATAATCAATTAAAACCCTGATCATCTCTTCCCAGACCATCTCAGAATGTATAAATCACAAAGTAGATAAAAACCAGAAGACTGCAGCTGCAATTTAAATTTTAATAGATCATTGATCCATGAAACTTTGAACTCACCACTTTGCTGCGTTCGGCTACAAAAATGAAATAAAATGACAGCCTGAACTAAAAAAAAACTGTATTTTTATCCAAAGTATTTTTTTTCAAGAGGACATTATAAACCACAGAAATAATGTTGAGAGCTGAAATGTGCTGTAAAAGATGGAACTGGGCTGCTAAAGCTAAATGAAGTAATCTATTGCCTAAAAGTAAAAAAAAAAAAATAGCACAATCTCTACATGGAAATTACTGCAATAATTATCTCATGGCCACATGTTATTTATCCATTGGCCACGAGTTTTTGCGGGACCACATGTTTTATTTATTTTATTTATCCAATGTCACCTCAGTCAACATTAAAATTATCTTTCAGCCGACAAAAGTCACTGCTAATAATATTATTTCTGCTTGTCGGTAAACTGTTCATCATCTGTGTTTCTTCTGTTGTGAGTCAGACCTAAAGCAGCTGAAACAAACTCAAGAGAGTCATTGATCAGACAGACATGCATCAAACCTCAAATTAAATTACAGCTAATAAAATTAAAGTGTCCTCTCCATCATCCGGTATTGAACAGATTGTTTGTAATATCATAACGTCTCCTCCAGTTTCCTCAACACTGCACTTCAATATTTTATGTTCACATGAAAAAAAAATACATTTTTCTTTTTGTAGATTACAAGTTATTTTAAATGTTTGTGTTTTTGTAATAACCGAGTATTTATCTGGATTTGTGGTTTTGTTGTCCGATTGATTTTTCCATTAGCTGCATTAGTTCGATTAAAATCCCTAACTCAGGTTTTATGACATTTCATAGCTTTCTTACCTTCAGTAAATAAATACTTTTAAACATGTATGTAATAATTTTGTGAATGTTCCTCTAGTTAAATCTCGTATTTTTCTGCTCTTTGCTTCGGTCCAGACTCTGTGTCTCGATGACGGCTGAATGAATAAAGACGAAACGTGGTACAAATATTCACGACACAAAGCTGCTGGCGAGGTTGCGAGCTCTCCGTGTTGCAAATGACGTGACTCATGCTTCTGCTGGTTTTCTTCCATTTATGACCTTCAGCGGGCACCGGGGCAGCTGAGGGGATTGCGTGACGTTTTGTGAGTTTTTTCATGAGACCAAAGCGGTGGATGGCTCCCACCTGGTTTGAGTCAGTTGCTGCCTCAAAGGTGAGAAGCCCGCTTTTTAGTCTCACCCAGCAGACACAGTCAAAGAGCCACATGTGGACCAGTTGCAGCACTAAATGATGAAGTGAAAGTTGAGCCAAAGGGGGAAAAGATAAATCCGGCATCAGTTTGTGTCGCAGTTCTCGAAAGTCTTCTAAACTTGGGACAACTGATCTACTTTTCTTGGACAGAATCCCAATCTGTTCCTCATTTTTTGTTTGCAGCCCAGCCTCTTTGTAGTGTTTTACACTTTACAATATAAAATCATACTGAACAATAAAAACTGAATCTTCGGAATGTGGAACAAATAAAGAGATGAAGCAACTCTTAACTTCCTTTGTCCAAAATTGAAGCTAAAATTTTCATTGTTTGTGGAGATAGGACCAAGGAAACAGACCAACCACAGCCTGAGTAAAATAAATTTAAATTGATCAAATAACAAAACAAACAGGGCGACGTGTCAGCAAAAAGATAAGTCACAGGGAGGCACAAGGACAACTGGACGTTAGTGATGTTCAGTACTGCCAATTTTCTTTCCGATACTGATAGAGTAAATTTTGGCTGGTATCTGAGATACTGATCCAATACTGATAATAACATAATGTGTCTGGTAAATCTTAAAAAGCAGCGTTTTTCAAATAACCGCTTTATAAATAATACATGACAGAGTAATTTATTTATTAATTTAAAAAGTCTTTCTAACCCTATTATATTTGTTTAGCCCAATTTAAAATTCATATTCTAAAGAAATATAATCATTTTTGAATAGTGAATATAATTGTGAAAAAAACATTATAAAAGTTGTTATTTTGTATATTTTGTAGCATTGTTTGTCCCTGATCAGAACTAATGCTGTTTTGGGGGCCATGGCATGAAAAAGTTTGGGAAATGTAATTACAGACAGTCAGACGAAGCAGATTTTATGTTTATGTCTTGTTTAGTTCTGTTTTACGTTCCCATGTGCCATCAGTTAATATTTTCCAGAATATTTAGTTTCTTTTCCCCTGCTCTGCAACTCCTGTTCTCTGTTACCATCCTTTTCCATAGCTTTGTGCATGTTTCATGCCATGTCCAGTTCTTTGCCATGTCTCCTCAAGTTTGTTTTGGAGTTATTGCTGCCGTGTGTGTCTTTCTGTTTTGTTTCTTTAATAAAGCTTTCAGTTTTTGTTCAAGCTCTTTGTGCTTGTCTGCATTCTTGGGACTCACTCTCCTCAAACCATGACGTAAAACAATCCTGTGCTTTGCTATTGACGCCTCCTGTCTTGAGTGTGAGCTGGGTATAAGTCCAACTACTATCACACCAGATTTAAGCAAGTAAAAATGATTTAGCACCTTTCATAGATATGCTGTAAAATCAACATATGCTTCACAGTAAAAACAAAAAAGATTTTAACATTGCATGCATAAAAAGCACAAGTAAAACAGGGCAGAGAAAACACATAACAAAAACTATCAATTAGCTAAAAGCTTCATATGGTTTTTGAAAGCATCAATAAAAATCAAGTCAGTATAAACTAGGGATTTCCACTCCAAAGTCAGGGGGGAACGGCCGATCCCCACGGGATTTAAAAAGCGTGCGGGGTACCACCAACAACCTCTGACCTGATGACCTCAACCTGCGAGCTGGTGTGTGGAGTTGCATTAAATCAGAGATATAAGAGGGAGCTCTAAAAATGAAAACTAGAACTTTAAAAATAATTCTAAAATGAACTGGGAGCAGGTGTGATGTGAACTTGTTTGTCTGTGGGTCACCAAGCTTGCAGCTCCTTCTTGTTAAATACGTAAATAAGCCATTACAGTAGTCCAAACGACAAGAAATAAAAGCATGAATGATCATTTCAAGTTCAGTTTTTGACAAGAAACCTTTCAATTTTGAGATGTTCCTAAGATGGATGTGACAGTTTCTAGTCGTATGTTTGGCGTGTTGTTTTAAAGACATCGCAGAATCAAAAATTATGTTTCTGAGGCCGGACTGAACAGAAGAACCTCAGGTAGCAATAAACTGTAATTTGAGAAACCTTATTTTCCAACACACTAATCAGAGTTTCAGTCTAATCCGAGTTCAGTTCGCTTTAATGCTATCTCAACAACTTAGCTCATATCTTAGCTCAGTTTCTGTAAAACATACTGACTTCTGGTCCTTTCTGCGTGGGCTAAGATTGAGTGTGGCAGCCGAAAAGGAATTGGTATAAAATCTTCTGCCATCATGACAGGACTGATCTAAACTGCTGAAAACTGATGGGTGGATGAATAATTGGTGCTTCTAGACAACAAGTTGTCCCTGCTGCTGCAGTCTCTCAACAATGATGCTCTGAGTTTTGATTTGATGGCAGTAATATCCAATTTGTTGCATCTATCCCAGAAACAAAACAAAAAAAACATGAATTTGTTCCTAAGAAGAGAAACAAACCACACCTGATGATTTAGGTTTAGTAGTTTTTGTCTTCTTTGTCTAGCTTATTGAAAATCTTGATAGAAAATTGTTCTGTGCAGAGTGATTTGTTTTGCACAGCAGAAGCTTAAAAGACAGATTTGTTACCCAATTATTCCCCAACCTGATGTCATCTTACCCTTTGCTCGCACATCTGTCCTGGAGGCACCCAGTTTGTGCAAAAATAATGACTGTAATTTGCAGACTAATTTGCATTTATTCTTACTAGATGGTAGTCAATCCCCCCCCCAAAAAAGACATAACGTGCTGTGAAAATGTAGGAGGTATGATGTTACCTTCGTTTCAAATCAGTTTTATTACTTCTGATTTTATTGCACTGTAAGTGTCCTTGATGATATTGCTCTGAATGAATGCAGAGCATGCAACAAGTCTGGGCAAACTCTGGGAAGAATTCGGGACTCTAAACATGGAAAAGAAAAAACATTACCCGAGGTTCAGATAAAAGAGACACAAGCTCAAAATATCAAACGTAAATTGCGGCTTTGATCGCAAAATACCAACAAGAGAGAGTGCTAAACATCAGAAGCTAATGATATGTGAGAGGAGTAAATTTGCTTTAAAGACTGGTTCATATTGACTGGAGTGTGCTGTTTTGTACTGAGCGTGTCAGCCTGTCTGAGCCCCGCAGCCTCCTGCAGCACTGGTGACTTTTAATTGGTCTTCGTGTCAGAGAATCAGAATGCAGAGTCTGCTCTCAGCCCTTTAATTCTCCTCTGGTTTGATGAAGTAAAATCTTTAAGAAGTTCAATTTTTCATGAACTCATCAGATGTAAATGAGCCAGGGTGGGATAAATGAGTCATCCTCCCCTCCAAAATTATTCTTTAACTAGATCTAAAAACACTTTCTTCTGAAGACAGACCCTCAAACAAAATGCTGTTTAAAGATTTTCACAGCAGGCTTGAGGGGTGAATTTAAGCTGATTTGGTTGGGTGATAATGTTTTTGTTTGTAAGTGTGACTTTAAATGTAAATCAACATTGAGAAAAGACTCATTCCAGAAAAAATAAATAAAAAGAGCAATTATAAAACTACTTTACATTGAAAAATATTCCCTTTGGGGTTGAATAAAATGTTAAGAAGGGACTTGGCCTATGAGCCTTAAGTTTGACACTTACAGTATTAGAATGAACGCAGAGAAATACGCCTAATCCATAAAACACAAAAGACTACAGGCAAACTAAGAAAACTGTTGATCCTGTCAGAAAGTCATCCCCAACACAAATTCTGAGCACTTCCAGATTGTGCGAGATGTTGTGATATCACAGGAACATCGAAGTTTCCAGATTATCATTTTTCTTCAGTCAGTCTTAGTTCAAATCTCTGGCCATGAAAGGCATTCATTCCTTCCTGGTTCATTTGTTAGATTTTCCATTTCAAAATAAAATTAGAAAAATTATTAATAGGGTGATTATTAATTTTATTTTATTTATTAGACTAGAAAAACTGCAAAAAAAATCTTAACTTTTTTCTTTTTAATGGTTAAAGCAAAAACAAGCTTAATGTTTTCTTAGTTACCATGAACAAAATTGCTTTTTTTAAGCAGAAATGGAAAAACCAAAGAACAATCTAAACACAGATTCCTTCAACTACTTTTCTTTGTTTTTTTTGTTGTTTTTTTTAAGATGTGTGGTTCACAGATGACTCATCAAAAGTGACTGAGGAGTGATTTTGTCAAGACTCGGAAAATTTGACTAAACTGTTTACAAGCAGATCATTGTTGCTCCAGTGCCTCTGAAAATAGAGGTCTCCAAGTCGAATTGGAGAGGATATCGACTGTCAGGAATCAGAAAACGCTGGGGAGCTGACCTTTAACCTCTGTAAGAGGTATGCAGTCAGTTTCAGTAGAGCACCTCGGTCAGAGAGAGGGAAAAGTGCCTGCGGGTCACGTTGGAGGCCTCAGTAGTTAAAACATGTCTTGTAGCAGACATACCCTGGGGAAGCTTATCAGAGATAACGTAGCGTGGCATTAAAAAAAATTGTGTTTTGTCACAACATGTCTCTTTTGTTCAGATTTGGACATGATTACATGAGAGTCATAATCACATTTTGCAGCTAAAATAATCGATGGAAAACTGTAAACAACGTGAAAAAAGGCAGCGTAACAAGAAACAAGCATGATCAGATTATCACTTTGACTGCAAACAAATACCCAATTTGTTAGAATATGCCTCTGAAAAATTAAATGGAACTGAAAACATGTTTGAAAAAAAACCCATGGAATGTCATTTACAGCTGTTTCAAGATGAAGGTTTAAAGAATCTGACATTTGCAATAAAACATGCAATTATAATTTAAGATCCCTTCCAGGCAGGTTTTTAAAACGTGTAAAAACAGATGTTAGAAACCATACATGATCCATGAGTAAAATCTGTGAATGTGCACTTAAAGTGATAGTTCATACCTTTTGAAAAGGAGTAATGTGAAAGGGTATAATATGTTGTTCTGTTTCTGTTGTATGTACTTAAAACAGGAAGAATAAAAATTGTTTATGTATTGTCTGCTAGTTAGAAGCTAAAATGGCCAAATGCTAGCTAAAAAAAAAAAAATCTAGTTAAAAGCAAGAGGTTAGCTACAGTTAGAAAATGTCAAGCTAAAAGCTAAATTAGCGAAGAATTTCCTGTCCTGTTTGTGGAGGAGGTTTGATCCAAGAGTGCAGACTGAAACAAGGTGCTCAAAAAAAAAAAGCTAAAACTTTCAACTATTATTTTAATAACAGAAAAAAAAGGTTTCTGTTAAGATTAGACACAAGGTGAACTGGAGGTGCCACGAAAAACACAGCAAGTGAAGCTGAGAGACTAAAGCCGGGTTCACACCAAACGCATTTTGAGCATCTAAAACACGCCCAATGCCTAAAGTATTTGTATTATGCAAAAACTGACTGCAATGTAAAGGTGTATTAAACTGCAGCAATGGCACCAATCCACTTTGGTCTTGGCCTTGCTTGACCTAACCATTAGCTCCTCAATCCAGTCAGAAATAGAATCCATTTTTTTTCAAAACTGAGGCTGTTCAATGACCTCTCTACAGCTGGTAAAATAATATTTGTTCAATACTCGTCCACAGAAACCAACTTGAAAAGATTGGAACTAACAGTTTAAGGTTTCACAACTCCACAGTTCTCCTACTGAAGCCTCGGTTTGTACATTTCTTACATTTTTACTGAAGCGGAGCACAAAGTGGTGCAGCCTCTCATCAGCAGATAATTCAGAAAAACAACCTCCCAGTTTCAAACTCATTTCAGTGAAGGTCAAAACATCCAAGTGAAGGAACAATAAGAGAAGCACATGTTAGAGCGAGCCTGCAGGAGGGCCTTAAAGTTCACCTCTCTTTGTACTTCTAAACCTCTGTGTCTGGAAAAAATTAGATTTTAATGCTTCTGGATTATGTTCACATGCCACATTTCTTCCAGCCAAAGGAGCTCAACATGCTTTCATGGTACAGAACCAATAGAAGGATAGCTGGGATGGCTGAAGGGTATTCAAAACATTGGATTTTTCTGCTGAGGATCAACGTTAACATACTATATTGTGCCTCAAGCCGATGTTGATGTCCTTATAAGTCGATGTGAAGAGACTCGGTAGAAGACTTTTAAACAGGATTTGATGTACCAGGCAGACGTTTATGAAATTGAAAATACTTTAATGTTTGCAGAGACAATGTGAAATTTTCTGGAGTGGGTCATACCAATGTTTCTTGGTACCTATGTTCCCTGATACCTATGCTCCTGAGTAACAGTGTTCCCCAGTACATATGTTTCTTGGTACCCATATTCCCTGATACATGTGTTCCCCGTTACCATGTTTGTTGGTACGTATATTCCCAAGTACCTGTGTTCCCTGGTACATACTGTATGTTTATTTGTACCTACGATCCCCAGTACCCATGTTTTTTGCTACCTATGTTCCCACATGCCTTTGTTCTCAGGTACTTATGTTTCTCAGTATGTTCCCTGGTACCTATTCCCCAGTACCTTTCCTGTACAACTATCCCTATGCCTGTATTGTAATTACATTTATGTATGTATATTCGAAGGGGAAGTCGAGCATATTTTATGAATTTCCATATTTACCCTTGGAGAACGTAGGTACCAGGAAAAGTTTGTGGAACATGGGAGCATGCGACACAAGTGACCAGTCACCTTGTTTGATTTCTGGTCTGAGCTTATTTTTCTGGAGAGCATTTAATGCCAAGCAACCGTGTGTGTCAATTACAACTGCTGTTTTATTCTCCATATGGCCTGCAAGTTTATTTTTCCACTTTTTTTATTCAGCACTGCAGATGCTGTAAATAAAAATTTAATTTGCTGTGTACTTTTTGCATCATGTACTTTTGGTGCACTCCAGGTGTCACCCTGCAGGTACTGCCAGCTGTGAAGGCACAGCTTTCAGCAAATCTCCTGCTTTCCAAAAGCACATGTGAAAAGATAACAACCAACAAAATCTGAACCTGTTGTTCTCTGTTAGTCACGTTAAAAAAAACTGTTTTAGTGTTGAGGTACAGCTGTGTAATTTTAGAGAAATAGCGAATACACATAGATGCTGGATGGGGTTTTGTGAGTCTCTGAATAGATGTTGTTTTCTAAATTGGCATTTTTTGGGCTTCACTGCTTGCCTGGAGTGGATTTTACCAGAGGATCCGGTATATGGAGAGTTTGACATCCTGCAGGTTTTACTTTTGCAGTTTTCAATTTATGTTTTGCCCTCTAACGTGAATGCTCAGTTTGTACAAATTGTGTTTTGTTTGTTTGCTTAAATAGAAACTGCAATGATTTAGCTTCCATAAAGTTGAGGGGGTCAACTTGCTACAAAGAGTGTAATATTATGAATTTTAATTTTGGTATTTGTAGATATTCATAACAATTCTTGCTTAGAATAAAAGAATATAGTGAAAAATTTGAATCACTTTTTTGTAATAGAAAACCAAGTTATACAGAGTTTTAATTATTGTAATAAATTGATATTTTTACAACCTCTGAGCAGACAAGGCTATCCCCCCATCCACACCCCCTTCTGGGAACCACTGCTTTATAAAACATGATTTTTGTGAGCATAAAAGAAACCAGAATTTTGTATGTTTAAGTCAAAATCTGACATTCTTGTGTTTTTTTTTTCTTCTAAAGCTAAAGATTTCTTGTTATTTACTTTCTAAAGATGACATGAAATCTAATCAAGAGAAGCAAATGGCAAAAAATATATAAACATAAAATATTCAAAGACCTGTTTTAAACTGATGAATTTTTAATACTTTATTTAGCATTTTGGGTGGAGGATATTTGAGTCAGGATCTCTCCTGCAAAGATACAGTATTTTAGAAGTCTGTGCTGTAAAACGGAAAGTAATCGAGTGTTACACCTCATACTAATTCAACAGAATTTTTTATCAGTAAATTGACAAGTAGCTCTATATTACAGACTGGTACTACGATAAAATTCAGATAATAATGCATAGGAAATTACAGAAAGCAGAGTGGCACACAGGTGTTTTTCAGGTCAATGTAATGTTCAGGTATTAGTCCAGATTAATGATTTGTTGTCATCGTTGCAGTTGCCAAGGCTGCCAGAAGACGAACAAAACGTGATTTATTCCTGCAGGAAACAGACAACAGGACACACAAAGATTTAAAGAGGCTGTCTAATTAGAGGAGGAGATAGGCAATCCCTCTCATTATCAGTCCATACAGACACCCGACGAGAAAACAGGGTTGACAAGGTTGAGTAATTGCATTACCCCAGTATCTCCACCAAGCACTGCAGCAGAGCGCAGTAGGAGTGCCAATTCCTCACATGAGCAGCAAGCCAGGCGAAACACTCCAATATGTTCAACAAAAAAAAAAGAAGCCACTGATACAGTAAATCAATAATAACGGCCAATTATTGTAACCTGTAGTCTTTACTGCTGCCAGGTTCCCAAACTGGTGGCTTTTTATAGCTGTTAGTCAAGTTTGAATTACATGCAAACTCCTTCTTGCTGTGAAGCAACCACTGCACCACTGTGCCAATCAAGCAGAAGTGACCTCTTCTGCTTGATTGGCACAGTGGTGCATCAAGAATTGTCTTCAGTAATAAGGGTGTTGCTCTGGCCTGTTGTAAAAAAATGTAGCTGATTAGGTCAGCACCCTTGGAGGTCTTTTCATTTTATCCTTCTGGCCTAAAAACTATAGGTTACGATCTTGCTGAGATACTTTTACATACTCTAACCAGGGAACACCTCGAGATCCCTCAAAAGGTTTTAGATTGGGTTGTCAAGAAGAGGGCCTCTAGGTTTTCTTTGTGGACCTGTGACCTTTGACACCAATCTGTAACTGGTTGGTTGGATGGTTGGTTGATTGATAGATTCTGTACTTTAGGTACATTGAGACATTTAAATATTTTACTCTGTAAAAACATGTCTCCAGGCCAATCTGTCCTGCATGTTTTCAATGTTTTTCAGTTTCGACACACCTGATTTATATTCATGCATAATTAACAGGCTGGAGCTGTTCAGGTCATTTATCCCTTTAAATTAGTTGTGTTAGAACAGAAACATGCAGGATAGTGGGCCCTGAGGATCAGGACTTGAAAAAAAAAAGATTTATGTTATTAATTAATTATTAAAATTAGCTGTCTGTAGGTTTTTGTACATATGTACCATGAATGTTTTTGGTTTTATCCCAGCTGTAACGTCTATCCTTTTTAAATATAATAAAAGTTTCTTGTGAAAAAGACGTTTAGTCTGGGTAAAAACAGAAAAAGCTAAGAGCAGAGGGCACACTTAACTCAATAACCAGGCAAACTGGAAAACGTATTGCTTTTTGTGAAGAAAATCTAGAGGTCAAAGCTGTCAGCTCATTGCTGATATGACTGTCTGACACAAAGTAGCCTGTTTATGCATAACATTCATCACTTTTGATAGTGCTGACACCAGTCTGTTTGTTTGAGAACAAAATGCCTATTTTAGTCACGTCTTGAGTGTTCTCACTCCATTGTTTAGGGTTTCTCTGGGCTTTGACCAAAGAAAGACGTTTGGATTTCAATATTAGTTTTGCTTCTGTTTTTCTCCTGGGAACGTAGAAAATTAGTTACGGCGTCCACGACACTGACGAATGACAACAGATAAATCAAAAGAGGAATAATAAATCAACATGCAAAGAGACTCTCAAGTGGCCTTTAATATGAAGCAGGTTTAAAACAGGCAGGGTTTGTTTAACTAACCTCAAAACAAAGATTGTGTTAGTGGTTTCACAAACGTTGCTTATCAAAATGATGATACAAAGAATCTTAAACTTAAACAACTTTGTGGGTAAATTGCAAATTGATTGTTGGATGGATCTGTTTGGATTGTGTCATCCACTATAAAATGTGCAACAAACATTTTTATTAAAATGGTTTAATTACCCAAAAAGGTAATGTTCCTTCATGTGTGCTGTGCCTCTGATGTCTACATTTCCATTATATTAACAGCATAACTTCCTGAATTATATTCAGTTTCACAATATTTTTAGATTATTGATAGGCTCCCCTCACATATGAATGGTTATAAAGCTCAATTGAGAAAGGTGCAAAAAGATACAGACTGCTCTGAAGTTTGACACTGGAAAAGTTGGACAATTTACCTTGAAAATGCTTGAAAGTACTTGAATGTTACTGGGTGAAATGTGTAAGAACCCTGTTTGCAGTGCAGACCCCATTTTGTTTCTTCTTTACTCCTTACCATTTTCAACACATATTTTAAACTCTCCATCATGATGTTTTTAGTGGAGCATTGTTACTTTTATGTAAAAACAATTAGCTTCTGACAGTTTTATGACACTACCCTAAATGAGAGTCTGTAGCAATTTGTGGCCCTCAGTGATCAAACTGAAGAAAAGCTTTTCCCACAGAATGAAAGCATGGAAGGTAAAATAAGCAGAACAAAAAGTTAAAAGAAGCACAAAATGCGTATAACCTAAACTAGCAATGTCCATGGAAAAACAACTTATGTTTTTAAATCCTTCCTTTTCATGTTTAAATTATTCGTCGTCTATAAAACATGGAACTGCAATGCCTTGGTCTGTATTCCTTGCTATTGTAGCTCTGCAAGCCCTTTTTCTTCCCTTCTCTGAGGTGCATCTAAAAGCAACTCGTTTTGGGCTCTTTAAATGAGGCCTCGCCCCCTATGGCCATTTTTTTTCATAGTTTAGCGCAGGAATATTTTATTTACAAATTGATTAAAACATTTCAACAACAGAAGACTTGTCTATCCAGCCAGAGAGGAGCATGAAGACAACAATCTGCAGAACCACATATTTGGGAAATTGGTAAACCTGAAGTCCATGACCTTTTTCAGCAGTTCTGAAGCAAATACTTTGATGAAACAGATCAAAATACATAACAGAGAAGGGAGAAAACTGACCGGACTACAAAATATGACCCAAACAGAATATAAAGACATCTCCACAGCACCAGGAAAGACTGGTCTCCAAGTACACCACAAAATGTATTTAATGTCTAAAAAAAAGTGGATTTTGCATGATATGTCCACTTTAAGTTTAAAAAGTGTTGCTTTATTACACTTCCTGCTTGGAAAACAACCAAACAAAATCCCCAACAGATTCAGTTTTGTTCCACTTTTCAATTCAATCCAATGTCAATTCATGTTTAACAAACAACGCGTCAAATTTTAGCTGTTGTCCTTGAACACACAAGCAATACTTAAAAAGCATACGATGCAAATGTACTGTATCCCTGACAGAATCAAAGGCAGCGTGTTGTTTACTGTGATGGATTACTGGTCTCCAGCAAGTTTCAAATCTCTTTAAGCCTATTTTCATGGCGCAATGAAATAAATGGAAAATAATGGCTGCCAGGACGATGGGAAATCAATCCACAATCTGGTGTTTTTTTTTTTGCTCTGGAGAATAGCCAGCGATGCAAAGTGGGCTTGATTTGCAGCTAATGGGTTGGAAGACACAGAACTGCCATTATGCTCCTTCAGAGGTCTTCCCTGATAACACGGTTTGAGCCCGAGGAAATTATCGAGCAACATCAGCGCTCGCGGGCTAAATATTTTGCCGTGTCCGCATTCAGTGGGGGGGCGTGGCGGGTTCGGAGGAGTCCGTCCCTTCAAGACGCAGCTAATCTTGTTTCACTTTGCAAATGCATTTCGCCGGCGCTTAATTGCAGCGGCAGGCGGCCGCGGCGTGGAGCAACAAGCACTTTTACTTGATTGTCGGAGCTGCTCTGACCCCTGCATGAATATCAGGGTTAATTTGACTCAATTACTGACTCACACAATAAGGTGAGAGGACTTTTTCACTGAAATAAAAGCCTGCAAGTTACTAGACTTTGGTTTAGGTTTAACAGATTTAAAAACGAGTTGCAGAGCTTTTGATGAAAAGCTCGCAAAGTATCACCCATCACAGCAAAAACTTAAAATAGGACTCGGTCTTTTTTTAGACTTGTGTTTTTTTTTAAATGACTCTGACATTTGCATGGTTGACTCAGACGCTGAGAAAACTTTCTCTGCAGTGTGTGATACTTCTGAATCAGCCTGACAGCAGCCCGACGAGCTAATAATGCTCCGCAGAGACACTTCCTGCTCCTTGAATTTTTTCCATTCCAGTAATATGAAGCTGGTTTCGAAATGGCAAGAGGAAAATCAGTTTTGGAGGAATGTTTGTTTAGATTTGAAGCTGCATCGCTCAATATTTTAATATCATGAGTTGGAACAGAACACTGTGTTTAGCATAAAAGCTTTCTGTCAGGAGGAAAGAATAATTTAGTTCCGCAGCTCCCATTGGCTCAGTCCTGCTTTAATTATCTTCTAACCAAAAATATGTTGTGTTGGTTTCTGGACTTTTATTGTTGTGGTTTAGTCTTTTCTATACTACAGGCACCTACTGGATTATTAACTGAAAACATGACAATTTTTCTTGTCTGATTAAGTAAGGAACACATTTGTGCCACAAAAACAGAAAACATGATGAAGCTCAAATAAAACTTAAACTAAGATTTATTATACAAAATAACAAACTGCTGATGTGACTAGAAAATTATACAAATAACGAAACAAGAGCCTGACAATGCCAGACTGCAGATGAGGACTGGGAGACTATAAGGACCAGTGCTGATAAGAAGAGCGGGGACACCTGGGCTAAATGACAATAGGAAACAGGTGTGAGTGGGCTGGGCAGAATTGAGGAGTGGAGGGAAAACTGATTCAAAATCGAAGGAAATACAGGAGGAGACAAAGCAAACTGAACTCAAAGAAAACACAGAACTAATCATAGAAAATAAACAGAAAAACATACTCAAAACAGAAACACACAGATCATGAACCACCTCTGTCTGATTAGGATTTGCAGCAAAATAGAGCCACAAAAGTTTCTTTTAATCAAACATCTTATTGTAAATGGAAAAAATAAACATATTCTCTAATTACCAGCATTACAATAATTCTGTTAACACAAACCACATGTGCACAGTACAGTCAGAAATTCCCAAAGTTATCATTGGGGATTGTAAAACATTAAGTGAGAGATGATTTTCAGAAAGATAATTAAATAACTATAACTTAAAATAGAATATAAACTGCAAATTGGATATTTTTTCCAATTAGTTTTCAAAAGGTAAAAAAAAGTAAAAAGGTTGTTGATTTAAACTAAGGATAAATCTGCATTCATACCAGTATCGATCTGATATGTAAAACTGGGCCGATATTAATGTTCGATATTGATTTCCCACTTTTTAGCTTTGTGTTTCTGTTTTGGGAGGACAGATGGTTGGTTGAGTGGCATCTATTTGATCATGATAGTTACATTACTGCACAGCCTGGAATAACTGAAGCAGGTAGCCATGTCAGAGGTCTGGTCATTTATTTACGGTCTCAAGTAAAGACCCAAGTGTTTGTGCGTATATGTATAATATAATTTGTGTATTTGTGTAATATCAGTAAAAATCGGTTATCGGGCATACGTAACAGTAATAGGTATATATCGGATATCGATATCGGCTGAAATTTTCATATCGGTGCATCCCTAATTTAAAAATTGAACTATTATCATTAAATCCTTTATAAATTGGCTCATCTGTGCTTTTATATTTCAGCAATGAACAGTTGGGGACAAAGTCTCTTTTTTTATGTGTCAACATAAAACCATAGGAACCATTACTTCACATTAAAATGTGAAAACCCTTGAAGAATCAATTGTCACAAATTCCTCTGACAAACAGCAACACCAGGATCAACATATAAACAAACAGTATCTGAAGATGGTCAAATTAATCCATTAACTTCCACTGTCCAAATTTGAGGCTAAAATGTTTTTTTTTGGGGGGGGGGATTGCCTTGTTCTTTTTTTATTCTCAAACATTATTTGACAACACAGCAGCAAGATAAAAGCTACAGTATGTGAATCAACAGAAATCAATAGATAAACGACGTGTACTTTTTTAGTCAGGAAAAAATACTTAAACAGGGGCGGGACCTAAAAGTTTCTGCAGCGGCTTCAACTTCTGGATTCCGGCCCTGTGTCTGGTTATTATGTTGATGGATGCCCATGTAAGGTATTTATACATGTTATTTAATTTAAAACAGATATCAGCTTATGTTATTTATATATAATGGTATATAATATTTGAAATGCATTATTTGTTAATAATAATATGTTGAAATATGTTGAAAAATTGGAAACCTAAACAGCATCGAAAAGTTTGAGGAATCTTTTTATTTATGCTTCAAAGAAACATTACTTATTCATATTTGGCTGGGAGAGGATTTGAATACAAATGTTCAGTTTTCGTCGTGTGTCGCTCCACAACCAAACATTTCAGACGTGCATAGGGTATTTTTACCTGACAGGTGTTATATTATATACATTGGGTGCTTTAGGGGCTATTTCACTGAATAATTTAAGACATTTTTTTCTGTGGAGTTGAAAAAAAAACATATCAAAGCAGTTAAAAACAGAGAAATAAACCCTGTCAGTCTTTCTTGCCTCCTCACATTTTAATCAGTCAGGAGACTGTGTGTCTGACAGAATCCCTTTATAGCATCATTTTTAGACCCAGAGACTAGGTCTTCCAGTTTGGTTATATAAGAACAACCTGAGTGTTGTTGTCATTTAACTGTGAAATGAAGGCAGCTGTACCTGGACTAGACAAATGCACCTAACAAGGCAGATGATTTAGCTTTTGTATGATAAAACGTGACATGGAGGCAAATGTCATGTGTTTGTATTTATCTGTGGTGATAATTATCCAATTACAGATCCTGGTAATAAGCAGATTGTTTTGTCTTGATGCATAAGCCCTCACAACTGAAAATAAAAGAGAATAATTAGTTTCCACAATGGCCGTGTCGGTTGACATTGTTGTAAGACTCTCGATTAAACTTTATTGTACATCGATGTTTAACACAAGTGAAAGTAATTTAACATCTATTCTGACAGGAAAGGATAATTAGGCTGCTGTTAAGTGAAGAAATTGTCTCATTTAATGTGAACACTCCATACCAGTGGGACCCACCCACAACCTGGGGAAGTCTCCTCTCTTATAAATCAGATTAAAGTTCTTTGCACACCTTTTAAATCTGTTACGGTACATGGCATTAAAGGTTTCTTGCTTTGAAAGAAGCAAAGTTGATGGTGTAAATGCAACTTTATTTGAAAGAATGTCATGTTTATCACATAAATACATTTAAATCTGTAATATAAACTGATGATTAAAACATTTTACAAGCACTCATCACTGGATTGACAAGGATTTTATTTTTTTTATTTAACATCCTTCACGTGTAGAAAGATCCGGGTTGGTTGCCACCTGTATTACTTTCTGATGAAGTTATTTAAAGACCGTGGAAAGTAAATTTCATTATTTTCTTCAATAAACATTATAAATGTCATAATTGGGTTGTTGTAAA